>JAHHUM010000145.1:0-190912 GCA_036173005.1 Crenichthys baileyi | reverse complement strand
GGGTGCAATTTTTTCCCCTTTTTTTTAAAACTTGTATTCTGCAATGTTTAAACTGTTACCACAGAAGAAACTGTCTTAGCATACCTGCTGTTTGCTCAATCTTCTCCTGCTCTCAGTGAATCTGGACTCTGCCAAGCTGTTTTCTGTCACTATTTATATACTCTACAGCATAATCTGGAAACTCCCACCACAGCATCAACTATGTCCTACCATTTCAAGGATAACATACTATTCCTGTAACACAAGGCTTTATCACTGTGACATCATGCAGGTGTGTGCAGGAAATTCAGAAACCATTCTTAAAAATTTTCTTTGTTGAAGGTATGTGCATTCAGTCTCATTTCACCTCTTATTGTTTCCACTGTATTCCAGTAGCAGGAAACACATTCTGAAAATTCATAGTCATACAGTTTCTGAAAGAAACACCATTTAAAATAAACAGTTCAAAGTGGATCATAATACGTAATTAATAGATCTAGTTTCACACATCATCACACCCTTATATTATACTGTGATGATAATGCACCAAAAGTATCAACATGTTTAGTTATGAGACAGAGAGGAAAGAAGCATTGAAAATGAAAGCAGACCTGTTTAAAATGTGTGGCCTTTTCAATTATCAGTAATGGGAAATGTAACATGAAATATCAACAGTTTGTCACATTAGTTGTTCTACACAACAACCCACTTTAAATTGCCCTTAGGTCTGGTTGTGTGTCTGCGTGGTTGTCTGGTCTTTGTGTCTGTGAGGTGGACTGGCAATCTGTTCATTGTGTACCTCACCTGTCACCAAGTGACTGCGAAAATAGACACCAGAACCCAGTAAAGTTACCCTGATGAAACTGGATAAGCAAAATTGATGGATCGACTTTAATTTGATATTAATGTAGTCGATATGTTGTGGATAGAACTAAAGGCATTAAATAAAAGAAAAAAAACCCAATGCCATAGAGTTTTTTTTTTAAAATTATATAATTATTTTATATATATAAATTTAATAAAATATTAATATATAAATAAATTTTATCCTGTTTTTTTTAAAACCCTTTAAAAGGGGGGTCTGACTTTGTGATTGTTTTCTTTCTTACATGAGAAGTTAAAGGACAATATCCTTTTTTTTTACTTATCTGTAATAGTTGTTTTTTCACACAGGTACAGGTCAGGTACAAAATATCAATATGCTAAATAGTGCAGGTGCCACTGGCTCCACATAGCATTACGACAGCCCTGCTCTCATTATAATTGTGAAAATTCAGTGCCATCCATTTCCAGATGTCAAAAAGACAGCCATGGAGATGCTGGACAGAGCCCTGACCAAGTTGCTTTTGCGGAAAATAAACATGGCAGTCATCTGCATAAAAAACACGAAGTGCTAGAAAATAGAAAAAGAGTAAAAATTAACGGTAATAAAGTAAACTCTAAATTTAAAAGGCAATCAGTGACTACATTTGAAAAAACAAGTAATTAAAAAAAATGACTGCTGGGATTTTCATAAGGAAGTACTCTTTATCTTACATGCTCTGTCAAAAGGAAAAGCTTTGAGATAATTTAAGGTCTGAACCAGGAACCTTGTAAATATTCTCAGAAACACTTTAAAAAAACACCTCACCCCCCTTGTTCACGTTGATTCTTTAGGTGATATGTTTCATTAGTTTTGTTTTTTATGACCTGTGACCAGGAAACCATCACAGCAATCTTTTCATCAACAAAGGAAACATTGACAGCCTTTTCAAAACTGATTATTCATCATTTTCTCTCTAACTACATTATGTCATTACAAACACATTTCGTGGTAAATGAAATACAGGGTCATTTCAGAGCAAATGCTAGTGCAAACGGTATTCCTCTATGACATTTTGATTGATGACAAATTAGATCAAACGTCCCATTTTTGAAATTGCAAAATTAAATTGAGAAATAAATTCAGTAATAAAAGAACTACACAAAAAGATTGACTTCCACAGGTAGGACCAATCTGTAGACTCCAAGGCACACAGGGTAAAAAGAAAGTAGGGGAGAATAGGGTAAGATGAGCCAGGGTATAAGATGACCCACCTCCTGTATCTGAGCAACCATGCTTGCCTGGGGTCATGTGACCTTGCTTTGAGGTTGCAGCCATCATTTCAATCAGAATAAAAAAGGCTGGAGTGGTAATATTATTTCCACAAATAACAAATTATCCCTTGCCAAAGTAAATTTTTAGTTAGTTAGTTAGTTAGTCAAGTTACGTTGAAGTGACTTTATTTTATGGTATTGTTGTCCATGGTATAAAACCAAATTGTCCAATATGTGCAAAGTGAGCCAAAGTCCATGCGTGAAATTTAAACACTGATTCAATGTACCCTTGCCAAAAGCTAATAACTTAGTCATATTTTTTTCACATCGCAGGAGAGCTATTATGTTGGTAAGGACCAACTAGGGCTTAACACCATTGAAAGACCACATCGAAATGCTGGCAGACCAAGTCCATGGCCTTATTTCAAAGAATTACATAGTAAAACAACATGCCTGTCCCTAACAACAGGACAATTTATGGTCAATCAGGTACGGTAAGCAGGATATCACGTTATTGAGTTAGAAAAGGTTTTTAGTTTTATACATTTTCTTAACAAGAAGAATTTCATTCCTTTAGGTCGAGATTGGCAAAATAACTTTATGACATGCATTGTTTTTCTTGTAGTACCGCTGAAGCAATCTTTTTGGGTCAAGCCTTTAACAAAACCCCAGTTAGAAAGTTCTTTAACAATCTGACCAATGTGATGGACCGGTGACAGATTAAATAGGGTAAAGTTAATAGCATTAATGAATGTTGATAAAACTGTAGGTTATGCAGTAGTTTTACTACATTTTACAAAAGGTTTCGATTCTTATCATTGCTCGTTCCTTTGTTTTGTAGGTTTAAATTCCAATGCAAAATGATTTACAATTCTGAGGAAACAGGTATGACAACAGTTCAGAGACCAATATAGCTAGCTGCAGCAAGTGGAAAGAAGCAGATAAAGGTTGTCACTTCAGCTGAAAGAAGAGAGCTTGTGACTGTGGTTTGTGCAGTCAGGGCTACTGGGAATGCAGTGCCTCCCATGTTTATCTTCCCATGGGTTAGATGCAAACCACATTTTATAAGTGGAGCTCGTCAAGGATCAATTGGTACTGCCACCAGATCCAGTTGGATCAAGGAAGACACTTTTGCAGAGACCTTTGAAATCTCTGCAAACCAACTGCTCTGCTGAGCATGTCTACTACTTGTTCATAACCATGAGACCCACATTTCTTTAAAAGCACTGGAATTAGCAAATAATAAAGGTATTGTGATGCTTACAATTACACCCAACACATCCCATCGCTTGCAGCCTTTGGATAAGAGCATGCCTGGTCCATTCAAGACCTATTACAACAGAACTAGAATATAAAGAGGGTGATTTTCATGATAAATATAGAAATATGAAAATATGAGATAAATAGAACGATGTTTAAAACCTCCCTAAAGTCTTTATACTTTGCTTTAAAGGAGCGAGACTTTCTTATAAGGTTTTAAAGTAGGCTTAATCAGCCTCCGGTGAAGATCTTTTAGTGTTTCTTTGAACTTTGGGTGCTTTTCACTCATGTTCTGTACAGTACCCAACCACAGCAGCATGTTGTCTAAGTCATGAGGTAAATTGACAATTGCAGAACAAAACAAAGTCTCTGTTCTTAAAAAGATAGATAATCCATTACTGCATGAAATATGTTTCAGTTTATCAGCTTAAATACTGTTATATTTCATTCAAACGTTTGTCTTTGGTCATTTTTTGGCGATTCAATTAAATAAATGGCAAGAAATTTTGTTTGGTAACATAATGTTTGTAACAAATTCCCCAAGGATCCTATTTAAAATTGGCTCATTGCTATATTGATTGCTGTCATAGCTGGTTTACTTTTTGCGTGAAAGATTTATATGTCAGAGTTAAGTGATTTAACGATAACATAAACAAACAAAACAAACTTTCTTCTGAAAATGATCAGGGGCTTTTGGAAATGAAGAAAAAAGCAGCTAAAGTTAAAGGGCAAAATTTAAAAGACCTTCAGACAGACTGTAACAAGCCCTAAATGAAAGTCTTGGAGTAGCAGGGTGTAGCACAAAATTAATAAGGTAAATTAATTAACTAACAAACTTAAATATACTAAACAAAACTCTGCTCACCATGAAAAAATGATTTATTTTCTCAAATCAGGGTTTACACAGGACTTAACAAATATTTGTCACGCAATAAATGTCATGGTCTCCACGGCCAAAGTAACATACAAAAGTACCCCTTCTGATTAATACATAACAGCAAGTCTCATCTAACCAAAACAAACGTACAATACTTCCATTGCTTGGCTGGCAACAAAACAGGAGAAACTTTAGCTCAAAGAAAATGGCGGAGAACACCAACCAAACCTTCCATCTGACACAAGATCTCTAGCATCCAACAATTCACCAAAGCAAGAAGATTAACCACAAAATTATTGTCAGACAATTAGTACAGAGAAATCAGGTGTAACAGCAGACCTGCAAATAAACAAGAGATAAAAAACAAGATACTCTCTCCTAAAAAAGAGCCCCCCAAAAGGTCAGTGGACATAACCAAGTCTAAATAAAATACTAATTGGTAGCAAAGCTATTAAATATAATACTGTTTTTTAAATAGATTAATTTCTCTACAAAGATACTCAGGATAGGAGTCATGAAGGTAATTGCAGGGCATTCCGATTGCATCAAGCTGAAACTCACGAGGACAAACTGAATTTTTTCACAGTTTCCTAAGAACAAAGAGCATTGTGCTGCTCCTTCTTGTTCACTTGTTGGTCTTTTGTCTCCTCTAAATGGCCTTCCTCTAAACTAGATGCTGTTGCTCATCACCTGTAGTACAATACAGGCGTCAGCATGAGTTACTGGCTGAAGACTCTTAAGAATCAGCTATCAACCTTATTGGCCAAGTTTGAGTGCACAAACAAGGAATTTGACTGTGGTTTCCATTACTCACACCCTACATCTCACTAGACAATAACAACTTTAATGTATAAAAAAACTCAAATAAAGACAAGGAACAGTATTTACATACAAGTGTTTTTTTTATGTATATAAGAGAAGGGAAGGCAGGTTGTCATTCTTATTTGTTTCCAGCAGAGTAGCTGACTACTCTGGCTGTTAAGTGTTCAGTGTGTTTAACAGAAAGACAGCCTGGGGGAAGAAACTGTCTCTGTGATGGATCATTTTACCACTAGCACTCTGTAGTACCAACCTGAAAGTAACAGTCTAAACAACTTGTGGCCAGGATGTATGGGGTCAACAGAGATGTTAGCTGTCTTTTTCTGACCCTTGACCTGTATAAATCATGGGTGGAGGGAAGGTCAGCCCTGATGATCCTCTCTGCAGATCCAATTGTTTGTTGCAGTTTATACCTTTCCTGCTTTGTAGATGAGCTGTTTTCTGTGTCGTTTTCAGGTATAAACCCCTGAATTGATGAATGCTTGTTGTCTTACGCTAGCCTTCCTTTTAATATTCGTTTGTGAACATTACTTGTTACCATATTACCAACACACTTCAGAGTCCTAAACATTAAATTAAACCCCTGAGTCTAGTTTAATAGTAAAAACTTATTTTAAGAGGACTTAAAAATTATTTAGCTTCATGAATTTCCACTAGTTTCAGCACAGCATCTTACATTTTTACAAGGTTCCATTCAGTACTAAACAGCAGGTATGAAAAATGTTTTGCTTTGTATATTTGTTGTTATTGTGAAATTTCACTTTCCGATTGGCAGCAGTACCTTTCCATTGTATCTAAAGCTTAGTACAGATCCACCACCTGATGGTGCAGTTCACCACATTATTGAGATTTGTTTTTCAGGCAATTAATATTATTCTTAGATTATCAGACAACTTGTCACAAGTAAGAAAAAAAGTTTCAGTGGCTAAACTTAAAGCTAGCTTATTTGGTAAGATCTTAGGTGAGTGCAATGGGACAATTTAAATCTGGTTCATGGTGTTAGAAAATGTCATTTATTAAAAACTGCAAAAGAAGAATACAGAGAAAACTTATTTCTACTGTACTACAAAGTGATCAGGGTCAAGGATCTTTTAAAAAACTCAAGGTTGTAAAGTACTTTAAGAGCGTATGTTAGATCTTAATAGATTTATAAAATATTACTACTGTAACAAAGAGTTATAACAGTTTTATGAATACAACTCTATGGTTTATTGATGAACTTTTGTGTACATTTATTTGATATTCATTTTTTATACAATAGGTAATGTTCCTTTGTAATATTTTCAAACATATTTTTATACAGCCGTATAATGTAAAGAAACACATATAAATGGCATAGTTTGACTTTTAAGCATGTTTTAAACCATGTCCACATTCTACAAAAGTGCAACGTGTAAAACTTAATTTACTCTTTCACTAAAGCAATATTTTTTTGCTATGTTTGTACATTTCGCTGTTAAGCACACACTGACAAGCACCTCAGCTTTACATTATGGTGTTGAACAAGTTCAGTTTAATAGAAAATCCTATTCATTTTTTAAATGTAATAAACGTCAAGCCAAAATTCCCCATCTGAACCAAAAATTTAACATTTCATGGATTTCACACATCAGCCCTTTATATTAAGACAACTCTCAGACAGAATAATTTGAGCAACAAAATAAATACAATTTAAAGCAGCATGATGATGATAAAAACATTTACAGATGTGTGTTTATTGGTAACAGCTAAACTCAAAAGAAACTGCCATAAGACAATAAAAACAAATTTCCAGAGGCCCTTTATCCATATTATACATTTAAATTAATTGCAACGTAAATTTATTGTAGCTGTGAGAGCAGGTCCCTGCAGTCTCCAAGTCTGTCCAGCTTGTCCACCACCTCAACCAGCCGCTCAACCTTCTCTGATGGAAGCACCACTTCTGCGTTGCTCCTGAACTTCTTCCACAGGCTCTCGTTGGTCAGTGGGTTGCGCCAGTGACCATAGAAGGTATCGCAGCGTCCTCTCAGGATGTCTCCTCCTACAAGTGTGACCTGGACCTCTCCGTACATCAGGTTGAAGTTAGCAGGGTTGTCATGTGGATGCTCCAGCCGAACTCTGCTCAGCAGAGCATGCAGCTCAGGGCGGCTCATGGCAGCTGGGGTGAAGGACTGCACGGTCACCTCACCATCCAGGAGAGCGCTGCAGGCGTTAAACTGGAAGGAATGACGAGCTTCATGCTCTGACTCAGGAAAAGGCCTGTTGATGTATTTAGATAGAGGGACTCTGAGCAAGATGTCCTGGACTTGATCTGGGGAGACCTTTCCAGGAACAACTCCCACAAGAAGCTTATGGACAGAAGCTGCAGCATCTGCCACCCAGTGCATCCCCAGATGGGCAGGGAAGCGCTTGAAGCCCATGTCCTGCTCCTCTAACAGGAATGCATGGCCATCATGGGGTGAATCTAAAGGTTGTGGCAAATAATCTTCATAAAAAGCATTAAAGCCCGCCACTCCTGCAACAGCATCCAAGACCAGAGGACTGGCCTCAAGGCCCCTGGAGGCTAGAAGGGCGGCTTCAAGCCCCAGACGTGAGGCGTTGCCGATGTGAAGGGGCTTACACTGAGTGGCAGCGTTAGCCATCGGAGCTCCAGCCAGGGAAGCAGCTATAGCCAAGGCATGACTGCACTGAGAGGGATCTAGAGACAAGAGGCGAGCACAGGCTGCTGCACTTCCCATAGGACCAACCACAGTGGGAGGATGAAACCTAAGGATAGACACACAGAGAGACCTAAATATGTACTTCATAAACATTGTAACAAGTATTTTAAAAGGTTGTGGTATTTCAGTATTAGGTGCGTTAAACATTTGTAATTACAGAGTGCAGAGAACATAAAAAATAAGATGATGCAAAGGAAACTTGCCTCATTTTCCCTAAAAAGTCTCTAAGCCAAATATGAAGAGTTGTTTTCTCTGCTAGTTGTTTTCTATGTACCCAGACTTAAAATATTGAAACTGTGTGCATCGTTTTGCTGATGAAAACCACCTTTTGTCCTGTCTGAACTCTGGATCAGCTTCAACTGTTTCAGGAAGGAGCAGTGTAAACAGACATAGACGTAGTTAGCCAAAATGAGCCAAAGGGATCACAGTCCGGAGACAAGCAGAACGCAAACACATCAGTAGAGAAAACAACTCTGAGATGCTTTGCTGTGCAGTGGAAAAACACTATGAAGTAAAGTGTGTGAGGCCTTTCATTGCTTCACTCTGCACAGCTCTTCCTCTACGCAGAGAAATCTTCCAAACAACTTATTGACTGCTGCATTTACAACTAAACATTTTAAATTAACATTCATTCAAAGCAATAAAAGTAATGCATAGGCAACATATTTCAGCTACAAACAGACTCATAGACCTAATTCAACCATCCTCTGAGGAATTGACCTTTTAGGAATATTACGGGCCTCGTTGGAAAACCTCATCAAGCGGCCCTGGATCTCGATGCCAACATTAAATGCCAGTAAGAAGTCCAGACCACTGGGTCTCCTGCTGGCTGGCATCATGTCACTGAGAGCTAACACAGCAGGAAGGACGGCTCCTGATGGATGAGTCGCTGGATGCCAGGTGTCATCAAAGTCCATGGAGTGAGTCTGTTGGGACATAAAACTGTTTCAAAGCAATCAATAAACTGTACCAGACCGACAGATCTGATTGGACAATTTATTTTCTTTTAAATTTTTTAGTAATAACAAAAGGCATTCCTCTTAGTTAAAGAACCAATGTCTAAAAGAGGATATAAACTGTAGTGTTTCTTTTAGATTTTAGATGCTTCAAAACAAGTAATGTTGGGCACTTTTACCAAAGGCACACAAAGGATGACGTGAAACTTTTTACCTGATTATGTTAGTGTGGATGTTTCTTATTACAGCTGTCAAATACTAACAATCTGTTTGTAATAATAGAGTGATATAACTACACTCACCGCCACTCCATTGACAAAAGCTGCCAACGTTGGGGAGAGCTTGACCCCTCTGCGTCCATAAACTGAGCAGACGTGATCAGGACCATACATGTGCTGAGGTTCAAGAAAAAGACATTGCAATGACATCCCCATAAAACATAAAGAATAAAAATTCACTCACAGCTAAAAAAATACATATTTAGCTTTTAGTAAGATTTGAATTAAATTATTTGAATATATGTCAAATGTAGCTTTGAATAATTTTGCTGTTTCTACATTTTTGCCTCAAGAGACCGAAGCAGTATTTCTTCTGGGTTATGTTTGCGTTTATGTTGACATATTCTCTGTCTCACCTTGCAGTGCTGTAGCACCATTTCAAACACCTCAGTGGTGCTACCAATGAGACCAACACCAACGCTGTCTAGCACCATCCTTTTACTGCGGTGGAGAACCACAGAGGACAATTGCTCAGACTTGACCCCACTGATAAACTTCCCAAAACTTGCAGTGACTGTCTCCTCAGGAGCTGGTCTTCTCAACACTGCTGAAAGGGAACGGAATAAAAACAGATCTTTTTTGGCTGTTGATAGGAAACTAAGATTTGATGAGTAAAGTTTAGAACATTTTTCTAAAGGAAAACATTACCAGTATATACCGGATTAAATAATTTGCTACATACAACTATATATAAAGAATGTTGATGTTGAGATATAAATAAGGAATAATAAGGAATATAAGGAATGAACATTTTCACTTCAACTATGCTACACTTCTAATCAAAAATATTCAAATTACCTTAAAAAAAATTAATGCTATATTCTAAGCTGCCACTATACAGACACAAAAAATCCCACCTTCCACAGCAGAGTTGTGGATTCTTCTGGCAGTCTGGATTGGTCTGAGGGTTTTCTGTATAGTAAAGGAGTAGAATACAAAAATGATCTAACACAACATCAGTTACATAAGTAAAATTCTTATCTGATCAGTTCCTGTCGGTCACATTTGCCAGACACAGGTTAAGTGTCTTACAAGTCAATGGCAGTATTTAAACAAAAGGTTTGTTGACAGCTGTAGTGCTGTATGACACCCTGCAGCAGTTTATGCTGAAATATGAGACGTACAATCAAAACATTTTATGACACTGGTTCCACATAATTGTATTTTGTTAGCTGAAAGCAAATAAGATGAGTAGATCTTACTTTATGATGTTATATTTACCAGATAAAATCAATTTAACCCAACAAACACCTTTTTTATGTGTTACCTGGAAATGAAATGTTAACATAAACTGCCCTGGTTCACTTTTTTGTGTGTATGTTTAAAGCTCATTAAAATGTTTTAAATGCAGTCCTGAAAGCAAACAATTAAGTGTATTCTTAGATTACATAAATATTGTTTACCTGCAGCTTGAACATGATCCCTTGAGTGATTTTTCACTCTGTGTTTTCACTTCTCTAAGAAAGCCTGTTTTCCCCTCGGTGCTTCTCCCTTTCTCTGTGCTGTTAGCTCAGACTGTCTGTAGGATGTTGCTCTAATGGAGAGGGTGTCACCTTATATAGCCCAGGTATCTAAGCTTGCCTAGGAGGAACAAAGAAGGAGGTAAGAACTTCCGAGGTTCTGTGTTATTCATTATTAAAACATCTCGAGGCAGACAATGATGACAAAGTCAACGCAATGTAAATAAGATCAAGAGATATGTGTGGAACTCCTCCTACAATCAGAAGAGTCTTATACTGGTTAACACCTCATCAGTGCATCAGGAGAGCTCGGCATTTCATCTTTGAAGCATCTTGACCAAGTAAGTCTTCCTTTTTATATTCAGCTGTTTTTAGTACAACTTGTCTCTTATTGTATAAAACCATCAAAAGCTACATTATTGGTTAATATATTTATAGGCATATGCAGGACATAAAACATAAAACTTTAGAATTTTGGTGGCAATTAATCTCTGCATGTATGAGATACAATTATTTGCTTTAGATTATACGATACATATCAAAATGTGTGAAAATATTGAGCAAAATGTTTTCTCCTTATGTAAACAATATTTTTCTTATTTGAATAAATTTGAATCTGTAAAAGCTTTAACTGTTTTAATTTTTAAAATAAATCAACAACAACAATAATAATGTAGAAGCTTCTAGCTTCAGCGTGGAAACCAGAGTGCCCTCAGTGTCATGGAAACCTTACAACTATGTCATTTAAAGACTAGTTGCTCAATTTTTCTTGAGTGCAACATGAATTGCTGAATAACCAGTGTGGTAGCACAGATTTACAGTGCCAAATATGATTTACTTCACAAGCCAAGATGTTTAATCATACTACAAGCTTCAGGTTTTTGTGTAAATATGTCACTTCAGCAGAATGATTTTGCTAATGATTGTCATCCATACCTGGAACAACAGTATTATTGTGCAACTTTTTAAGCGAAAAAGTTGTGTCTGAATCCTAATGCAAAGGCATTGAACTGAATCAGTGAAACATAATTTTGAAAAGATTGTCAGTGTGTTAATTTATAGACATAGGAACATACACTTATTCTCTGTGGTGTACTTCATCAGAACAACAGTCCAAAACCGAAACCATAATGGCAGCATCAGATGGGTTTCCTGCCAGTTTCTATGGTGAACCGGGAGTGTTAGGCATGTTGTCAAATGGGATCAGTGCATTCCTTGTACTTCTTCAGAACTTCAATACAGCTCATAGTGGCAAAGCTCCAGTTGGAGTAGAAAACATTCTTGCAGGTAAAATTGGATACAAAATAACAAAATAAAGCATAATTAGATTTTCCAAGAAGATACGCTTATTGTCATTTGTCTTTTTCTAGGTGTACATCTCATCCTGATTGGTGGCCTATGCCAGTTGGTGGCTGGACTGCTCTCCTTCCGTAAATACGACCACCTAAGCGGTACTGCCTTCATTGGCTATGCTGCTCTTTGGGGAAGTTATGGTGCTACCAGAATCTATTATGGTGCCTTGTCTGAAAATCCAAATATGGTATCATCAGTAGATCAGATAATGAACAATTCATCCAACATTATGATGAGCAACACGTCTCTCAATGACTCCATGAAGTGCTATTTATGTCTGTCCATAGAAGAGTCAGCAATTGCTGGCCTGGTCCCCTACATTCTCCTGTCCTTCCTACTTGCGTTTTGCTCTGCCACGGTCAACTACATCATGCCTTTTGTGTTTGGAGCTATCACGGCCACTTTGATCTTTGAAGCAGTAGCTCTAGCAGCAGACTCCTGGGCTCTGGTGGTCTCTGGGGTTCTGGAGTTGCTCATTTTGATCTTTACCATCTATGGTTCAGCCGCTCTTCTCATCAAAGGTCTAACTCAGCGTCTAGCCATGAAAGGTTTTGGGACCCCACTCTTTAATGTTCTCCTACTAGGGACCCCCAACTCAGGAAAAGCCCAAAGTGGAGGCCAAGAGAAGAAGAAAAACACTAAATATGCAGAGCCAATGGCTTTAGGTTTCTTCTGTGACTCCATCGCTCCATTCATCTTTGCTTTCTACAGCTTTGGGTACATGAAATCATTTGGTTTAGGTGTTGCATGGGTATCAATCATCTCAGTTGCCCAGTTGTTCTCCAGCTACTATGCCCATTTGCGCCAAGACTGCTACCACACCACAAAGTTTGGGTTCCACACCACATATTGGCTCATCAAAGCTTGGGATGAGTTTGTGGTGTCTGTGTTAATAGTGGAGGACAGTAAAGTTGTCTCTGGAAGGCAGGCAATGTTAGGAGACTGGTTCTTTGTGGTGGCAGCCTTGGTGCTTTTTGTGGGGAGCCTGAACATGGACGTCCTGGAACTGATCCATAACTTGCTCTTTGTCCTGCTCACAGTGTCCACAGTCCCTCAGATCCCTCTGCAGGGTTACTACATTTTCTTTGGTGTAGCTTGTTCTCTCTTCACTGCAGTCTCCATCTACGGCACCTTCACCCGTCTCATCAACACCATTGCAGAAAAGTCCCTCATACCTGTAGGACCACAACCAGTCTCCTCTGAGCAGCTGAGTAGGGCATTGAGATGTAGGTCCAAACAGGGAGATCAGGATGTGCTGCCACAAACTGATCAGACATCAGATGCTCTCTTCTATCTTTCAAATGGAGTAGCAGCTCTGTCAGCTCTTCATTCAAGAAGTATGAGTATGAACCCTTCCCTCTTGCACCTGACCATCCCCTGGCTCCTGATCTCTGGAGCTATCATCCAGGCCTATGTCAGCAGATTGCAAGTGACAGGAGGTGGCCGCTTCGGGTCAGTCATCTCCTCCATCTATGTGGTTGTTTGGGCAACGTGGACATGGTTTAGATTTGCAGGTATGTCAGTGCAAGTATATAAACAATATGACAGCATTTGTTGCCAACAAGAATCTGATCTAAAGTTACTTTTCACCAGGTAACCAGCTTCAGCTCTCCACTGAGGCAGATTATGGTTTTACTGCAGGAGCCATCGCCTTCCTGGTCATCAATGCTTTCCTGATATTGATTGGTAAATTATCTGTGCATTTTCCCTTGAAGATATTTGTGTCTTGGTTTGTTTTGATTACTTTAGTAATTTTTTGTTTACTGTTCCAGCTGCTTATAGAAACCTGGTTCTTCTGTTTCTAACAACACTCATGGAGGTGGTTCTGGTCTGCTTCCTTCTCTCCACCCTACACAAACTGCCATATGAGCTTGAAAGTAAGTAATCAAAAACTAAAAATGAAGAATCATGGGTTATTTAAATCTAAATAGACCTCAATATATGCTCATTTTGACACTATTTTTTCCCACAGTTGCCATGCTTGCTCTAGTGTCTCTCGTATGCATTTATGGAACTTTTGCTTCACTGATAAACTGCATCTTCTCACAAAGAGTTTTGCCAATGGGGCCTCCCCTCATCAAGGTAATTGCTCAAATTGCAAAAGTCTTGATGCTCTTAGACTCGTCAATTACACGTGGATTATTAAGCACATCCCCTGCATTTTGTCTGATTTTAGGGAAAAATGAATTCAGAAATATCTCTGGAGCTGCCCTGTCCGGTGGTTAACTCTCGCCTCTCCAGCGGCCTCTTAAAAATTGCAGGGCTTCTGGAAGAGGGAGGAGTGTGTGGTATTCCCACAGACACTGTGTACGCTCTGGCTGCCTCCTGCAAGAATCCCCAGGCAATAGAGAAAATCTACAACATCAAAGTAAGAAACCAAAAGCTTTAAAATATAAGACATTTACATTTTCACTATGTGAAATCCCTCAGTGTAAGGGATTGCTGCAAAGTCAATGCAAGCGACTGTCCATTGTCGCTAAATGCTCATCCTAGGAGGAGTGAATATTGCAAGTCACTGACTAAATACAATCTGCTGGGTTTCCTGAGATAGAAAACCTTTTAGGTAATTTGAATACTAAATTGAATTTGACTGTAGTTAGGATTAATTGGAATGTATGTACCTGACTTGAAATCTGTATGATTCGATTTAATTGATTTTGTAAAGGGCCTTAAGATGACATGTATAGTGAATTGATGGTATATAAATAAAACTAAATTGAATTGAATTGAATTGAAATAAACTATGTTTATTTTATTTTGAAGCCATTGTCATCTTTTAAAAATATGAACTTTTTCTAGGACCGGCCAGCAGAGAAGCCTATATGCATTTGCATTTCTAGTGTAGAGCAGCTGGTAGCAGCCAAGCCTCCTTTCAGTCCTCTGCTGTGGGAGTTCATGAGGAATGTGTATCCAGGAGGCATCAGCTGCATCGTCAGCAAAGGGGACTGGCTGTTACAGCTTGGTAAGATTTTTACCGAAGCTTATACTCCATTAATATAGCTTATCCAGAAATCTTAGATGGAATTAGAAGATATAGAAGTTACATGGAATGGAAATTAAATAAAATGATCATAACGTTTATATTGATAAATAATAAGAAATATTTCTTCTGCAGGAGTGGGAGCAGCTTATGACCGTGTTGGCACCAGGGATAGCATCATGATCCGTGTCCCTGACCACACTGTGACCTGCCACTTATGTGACATCACTGGACCTCTCGCTATTACATCAGCCAACCCCAGTGGTGAACCAGACAGCACCCACCACAGCATGGTCATCAAGTAAGACACTATGTTTCATGGGGCCAATAGAACGTTTTGCTTTGCATGTCTCAACAAATGCTTTTGTTAACACATTTACCTTTTCACACATTTCAGCCGTTTTAGTTTTGTTTCATCTGTCTTATTCCAGTAGATTTTTTTTCAAGTATTTGTCATTAATACAGTACTCTTATCTTAACATTCACAGATTTGTCCTGACCTTTGGGACAATTTCAAGTAGTTGTACACGTCAGTTGGATCACAATAACATGACAATATTTAGCATCGGATTTGGTGTGACAACCCGTATTTATACAATATCTATGACATGAAGAATAGCCTGCCAAATCAGAAATCTGCTATTTTGTGTCATTCCTTAAAAATAAACAAGAAGCAGTCATCTTCAAAATCGTAAAATACATTTTAATGAAGCAGAACTTGCTGCACTTGATTCATTAGCAACTTGTTTAGACAATTTATTTAATCTGTGAAGCATGCTTTTGAGTACTACTGAAAGTGTAGCTCCATCAGAGCTTTAATTGTATGAAATACTTTTTGATTTACTACAGTCGACTAGGGAACAAGATCCAGGGGGTTCTCTGTGATGGCGACTCAAATGAGGTTGTTGCTTCCACTGTGGTCAACTGTCTGAGGATTGATGAAGGTAAAACTCACAGCAGTTCCTGATTTATTTCTAAATTAACCCCTGCCATTTTTTCCTAACTAACTCAAACTGTTTCCACAGGCATCATCAGCATTCTCAGGGAAGGCTGTGTGCCTGCAGCAAAGGTTCAACAGATCTTTGACAGAGTAAAAAGCACTATGCCGGGAAGATCGGCTCTTTCAGTTTCTTTATGACATTGTGTGAGTTTAGAGCTATTTGCAATGAAACATTGGGTGGAGCTGTTCTGCAATGTTACTCCAATGATGTTGAGCTATGTATAATATAAATAAATAAATAAAAAGCTAAAATAACGGTACTTTTATTTTGTTAAATATTCCTTTTAGGTCTTGTCTTTTCCATTTCTTTTACCTATGTTCATTAATGTTTTGTTCTCCAGGTGTTTTTTCCTTTAGGTTTAGTTTCTAACTTATTCTTGTATTTTGCTCATTGTGCATTTTAGATTATTTTCATCTGTTTGAATTTTACCGTTGGTTAGATAGGTTGTATATATTCTGTTCAGCTACAGTCATGCTTGTTTACCACTATTCCACAGCCATTGTGCCATCAGTTTATTCAGCCCACCTGTCCCTGTCATTATGCTCATGCCACTCACCTGTCTCCTCTGCTACCTAAGCTCCTGGTTTCCCCTATTCTACTATTTCTGTTCCATGGCTGCAGTGTTGCCTGCCATTTGCTATGCCTGTTTTTTTTTTTTTGTCCACGATCATGTCTTGTTCTCCTCTTGCCATGCAGTGGGTTTTGTAAGTTTACTTTTTATTTTTTATATTTAATTCCTTCATATTACTGTAATGCTTCTGCCTACCTGTCTGGATTTGAGTGCCACATTCTAAGAACCTTCATTACATTTTTATTCTGTTTTTTAAATAAAATTACAGATGTTTGGAAACATGTACAGCAACTTTCAATAAAAAAATAAATCCATATATCTTGAAGTGATTTTTGATGCTTATTCTTTATGTCTTTTGCTTTGATTAAACAAAAAAACATGAGTCTTGTGTTGATTACAAAACAATAAATAAATATGATTACTAAATACTTTTATTCAAATACTAAATAAATATAAGGTTTTAAATGTGAACAAGTCAGTTTAACTTTGTTTAAAGATTTCACTATCTTAGCAATTATATAAACAACAAAATGTCCACATTTTGCTGATGAAAGCTTAGATTATTTACGATGTAAGCTCTGAGACTTTTTTAAAATGTTTTAATAAAAGTTATTAGACAAAAAAGGAAACTGTTTTAATTCAACATAAAATAAAATCCAGAGCTTCTTATTTACTTTTATTGCTCTGCACAACATTGTCTTCACATATACAGTATTTAGCAGTAGCATGCTCCAGCGCAGGGATTTTGTCAAAATGTTGAGGAAAAGATGGGAGCACGTAGAGTAACTCCTGTGAAAACAGGCAGGTTTGCTCACACGGTACACATATCCACAATGTAAAAATACTGGCAGCCATTTTCTCTGTGAAGTAGCTGATATTTGTCCGACAAGTCTCTCACTTTACAGCAATTGTTTACTTTGAGCCTTGGCAATTGTTGAGATTGAGAGGTTTATGTATTGATTTCTCTATTCGTACTCGTACTCGTACTCGTCGTCTTCCGCTTATCCGGAACCAGGTCGCGGGGGCAGCAGACTCAGCGGAGAGGCCCAGACGTCCCTCTCCCCAGACACCTCCTCCAGTTCCTCCAGCGCGAGCCCAAGGCGTTCCCAGGCCAGCCGAGAGACATAGTCCCTCCAGCGTGTCCTGGGCCGTCCCCTGGGCCTCCTCCCGGTGGGACGGGCCTGGAACACCTCCCGAGGAAGGCGTTCAGGAGGCATCCGGTATAGATGCCCGAGCCACCTTAACTGGCTCCTCTCGATGTGGAGGAGCAGCGGCTCTACTCCGAGCCCCTCCCAAATGGCCGAGCTCCTCACCTTATCTCTAAGGGAGTGCCCGGCCACCCTACGGAGGAAGCTCATTTCAGCCGCTTGTATCCGGGATCTCGTTCTTTCGGTCATGACCCAAAGTTCATGGCCATAGGTGAGGGTAGGAACGTAGACCGACCGGTAAATCGAGAGCTTCGCTTTTCGGCTCAGCTCTCTCTTCACAGAAAACAGACCGGCACAGCGCCCCCATTACTGCGGCAGCCGCACCGATCCGTCTGTCGATCTCCCGCTCCATTCTTCCCTCACTCGTGAACAAGACCCCGAGATACTTGAACTCCTCCAGTGGGCCCACCACCTGCAGGGGAACCGTGAGGGACCGGTGCAAAGAGGATTGGGTGGCGGACGAAGGTGGAGACCTCAACGGCCCGATCCCCGGATGCTTTGGCTGGCTCTAGGGACGTGGAATGATTTCTCTATTGTTTCGGTCATTTTTACTTTACTATTAAAACGTAATATTTATCCACTTGACACAAACTTACATTTTTTCCGGGCACATAAGTTAGTTAATAAATCTCAGATAAACTAAAATTTATCTCAGTTCACAAAGAGGATTTTAAATTATTCTTTATGACACTAAAACATTTGGTGATAAGGTAGAAACTCCAACAATATTAAGACTGGGGAGTTTGGCCCTGAAAATGTAACTTTGACTAAAGTGTTCATCAAAACGTGATCAACGTACAATTTCAATAGATTTAATCTGAGATTATAAAGTGGGTCAATTTCCACAGCAACAGTGTACCCAGATTTTTTTTCCTCCTTTTCATTAAACAAAACGACTTGATAAGAACTCCGGTGAAGATGGCACTTTAGAGACGGTATTGTAAAATAGGGTGTTGTGGAAAGGACTCTGACCTGCTGTAGTTAACTCTCTGAATATCTTAATTTTAAAGGAACAGAGATTAGTTTTCCCTGAGGCTTTTTATTTAGTTAAATAGACACATCTGTATATTGTCCTCATGAGAAATGAGGCATCTAGGGAAAACACTGGCTTATCAAATACTCCTCTGGAACTTGTTGAAGCTTTTGCTGTGGCAAAACAGTTAAGCTCGTAACCTCCAGATTTTTGCTTTATTTTTTTTATTATTGTTTGCACTAAATATTCAGGTAAAATTAAAATTGTATGTAATTTTTTAAAAACTCAAAATTATGAAACTATAAATATCTGTATAATGCTTGTCACATTGTCATATCAGTTTACAATCTTTTTACCTGTATTATTTGTTAGGTAGTTTTTTTAGGACTGCTTGAAAGACACTTTTGAAGTGATATCATGTGAGCAGTGACTCACAAGCTTACTGGAATAAGAAAGACAATTGTTAAACATTAACCCTTACACAGACACACAAAATGAGGAAGAGAATTGCCACAGAAAGGAAATAACCGAATTTAAATATTTAGTCCCGTTGTCTATCTTACATAAGAGGAAGAGATTTAAAAAAAGAAAAAATGAAATCCTGAAACAAAGGACAAAAACCTCGTGCCACTCAGAAAACAATAGAAAGAGAATGACAGACTCTTGTGCTACTGAGATAATTCATGACCAGGAAGAAAGGGTTCCAACAACTCCTCACTGTTCAGGGAAATACAGTTTAGGGTGTTGATATGATGGATCAGTTAGTTTCTTTATACAGTACTAAAGTAACCAGATCAGCTTATTCATTAACATTGAATGAAATCAGCATAGCTCAGCAGTTATTTATCAAAAATCTCTAAATGTCCGCAGTCTTCTGCCCATCTTCTTTTTCAATCACATAGCCAGTAGTTCAAAGAGAGAAACTGCTACAGTGACTCTCTACCATTCATTTTGGGGGATCTCCAGGCTTTCCAGAAGGAAAACTGTATATATCTTGACACTCTAGCATGTTCTGCGTCTGCCTCGGAGTCTGCTTCCAGAGGGACATAAACAAAAAACCTTAAAGGGAGGCGTCCAGGAGACATCCTCACACTGTGATACGAGATGCTCGAGTGCACGCTAAAGGTCATGCCTAAAGACACCAACAGAATCACAGCATCTGCAAAAAATAAGAAGCTGAAACCAAAGTCTGCAAGCCAAACACCCTAAATGTGCAAAGAATTTCATTCATCGGTGTGGCTTCTTCTTAAATCTGTGTTTCCCTGAAATACCCTGAACTATGAGGTGTTTGAACCAGTTCCTCCTGGTGATAAATCTTCTCATCAGCATACGTTTCTGTCATTCTGGTTTCATTGCTTTCTTTGTTGTCACAAGTTTTCTTTGTTAACTGTTTTACAAAATAACATTCCATTTGCTCTAGTTGACTTGCACTTACATAAGATAAAATTGTTGTCGCAAACATTCAGATTTGATTGATTCCTCCTTGAGGTAATACACTTTCTCAATCATGGTATGGGTTGACGTCTAACAATGAGTTGTTGTTTATTTCAGCACATTTGAGTCTCCGTCTACAAGTTTTTACTGGAAAAGGGACTTCACTCAGTCCATCAGATGTAACACATTTTTCCAAAACCTCTGTTTTATATGAACTGGAATGTGTGTTTTTTTTTTTTTACTTTTTAGAGGCTAATGTAATGTAAAGAGGTTATTTGGCTTATCTTAAACAATGAGAACGTTTTATTTAAGTTGTGTCAACACTGAGAGCACCATTAACATTGTTTTCAACCATCAGTTGTGAAAAAAGATATAGACAATTTATGAATCATATTTTCATGTTTCAGGTGCACCTGACAGATATGTGGGTTAGACCCACATTTCTCTTCAGAACTGCCTTAATTCGACATGCTATAAATTCAAGAAGATGTTGGAAACGTTTCCACTGAGATTTTGGTCAATATTGACATGATGGCATCAGATTTGTGAGCTGCACATCCATAATATGAATCTACTGTTCCACAACATATCAGAGGTGGTCTACCTGATTGAGATCTGTTGACTGCGGAAGTAATTAGAATGAATGCGAACTCATTATGGAGTTTCAGAAACCAGTCTGAGATGTTTCAGATTTGGGCTTTGTGATATTGTGCTATATCTTGTGGAAATTAGCCTTCAGAGGATGGGTACCAAATGGTCATGAAGAAATGGAGATGGTCAGCAACAATAGTTATTTATGTAGTGGTGTTATAACAACACTCAACTGGTGCTAAGGGGCCCAAAGTTTACCAAGAAAATATCCCCCACACCTGAAGCCTAAGCTGTTGATACAGTTCAGGTAAATCCAAAATTCCATGTTGATTACACCATCTGAATGTTGAAGCTAAAACTGAAACTTTACGGAATGTTCAATGTTCAATGCAAATCTGTTTTTGTTCAATTTTAGTGAGGTTCTGTTCTCGCCTGACATGAGCGGCACTCTTTGTGGTTTTCTGCTGCTGTTGGCCCTCTGCTTCAAAGCTCAGTGTGTTGTGAAGGTATTTTACCTTGGTTGTTCTGAGTGGTAATTTGAGCAACTTCGTGCTTCTGTATGAACTCCAATCATCTGCCTATTGTGCTCTGGCCCCTGCCATCAAGCTGCAGCTCTCTGGATGTTATCTCTTTTCAGACCACTCTATATAGTCCTTTTTCCACCGAAAGCCCCAGGATTTAAAGACCCAGGATTTGTTTTACCTGGATTAAAGGAATGTTTCTAGATCAGATTTTAACCTCTCTGTCTCAGATTTTTATGTATTCAGTTGTCCTCAGTTAGTTTGACAAACCGTGCAGTCTGTGATCCCTCATCAGGTGCAGTTACTAAGTGTGTAATCCGCAGTATTTCATTCATCATACAAATATCCTTTGAAATCAGCCTTTTACTGTGCACTCGGGGTCTTTTGAAAATCTTTAAAGGCTTCACCAGTTGTGCAGTGAGTCCCCAGTTTTAGGCTCTCTTTCTCACCGTGGGACCATCTAGTTGAGTCAATAGATTTAATCACAAATATGTAGCTTAAAGGAAAATATGGGACAGCAGGAAATATATTGCTCCATCAAATATAAACAATGCTACCCTTCTGGGTAACATCATCTGAGGACATGCAAAACAGTTTTGCTTCAAACAAAAAACACATTCTACTCTCTAAGGATTCCTGTAAAAAGAAAGAAAAACAGGTTTGTTTTACTCTGAGGTTAAAGTGACAAGGAGTCAGTTTACTGTGAAACCTTTGAGTCCAATCCATTTTATTTATAAAGCCCTTTTAAAAACAAATTGTTTAAACCAAAGTGCTGTACAGTACTAAAAGGTATACAAATAATAAAAGTAGTGAAATATTACCAAAAATAAAAACAAAGTAAATAACACAACAAATTGTAGCAATAAAAGAAGAACAACAAACCAGCTCACATTGTGTCAAAAGTTACAGAAAATAGTTGTGTTTTTAAGAGCGACTTAAAAAAAAATAGGACAAGAGACCTGGCTGATATTTAACTTGTTCCATAATTATGGAGCCACAACTGAAAGACCCTATGTCCTCTGAGTTTCTGCCTAGTTTTTGGTACAGTCAAAAAAAGCTGTTTGGATGATCTAAGAGTCCTTGGTGAAACAAAAGTCTGAAGCAATTCAGAAAGGTATGGAGGAGTAAGGCCATTTTAGACATTTAAAAGCTAAGAGAAGAATATTAAAATAAATTCTTTGGCGCATAGGCAGAGCGGGACAGATATGTTCGTGTTTGCATGTTCCTGATAAAAGATGAGCAGCAGCATTCTGTACAAGTTGAAGGTGTGAAAGAGAAGCCTGGCTGATCTCAGCATAAAGTGAATTACAGTAATCTAGACGTGTTGTGATAAATGTATGGATTATCATCTCCAGATCATGTTTTAACAAGACTGGGTTTAGTTTCGCTACCTGACGTAGCTGGAAGAAACTTTTCTGCAATACACTGCTGACCTGTTTACTGAACCTGAAGCCTGAATTCAGCGTTACACCAAGATTTGTAACCTGTTGCTTGATAAATGGTTGCAGATCACCAAGGTTTGAAAGAGGAGTACGTGAATTATTATTGGGGCCGAATAAAATCACCTCAGTTTTCTTGTCATTAAAGCACAGAAAATTCACAGCCATCCATGCTTCGAAATCGTCAAGGCACTTGACTTGGATTGAGCATGGACTATTAGGCTTTATAGGATCTGGCAGACATCCACATAAAAACATAGCATTGTGTTTACTTAGTTCTTCTGGAAAATAATGGTATCTGCTTTCTTTAACAATATTTCATCAGTTAAAGAAGAAAATTAACATCACTGGTCAAGACAATTCATTTTAGTTTAATATAGTTTAATATAGCTAATAATAAAACTGATTATCAATACATTTTGTCTCAAAACACTCATGACATTCATACACAGAAATATCTGGTCAGTTCAATCTAATCATATATAAAGATTGAAAGTCAATTAAATACTGTCCAGTTGTCCTTAATCAAATTGGTAAAAAAGTGACCAACTGGGTCAGACAGAGTAGACAAACAAAAGAGACAGACACTGTTCCAGCAATCTTTTCTATACTAAAGAAAAAGTCAAGATTTCATGGCAGCAGGAGCTCATTTAGGGAGCTCATCTATGAGATAAACACCTCTGAACAAATACACTGAGCTACAGTATATATTAAGTCATTTTTTAACTAAGAAGCAGTTAAAATACATTTTAATGTTTCTTGAGGCTGACACATTCTAACATGTTTATTAATTGAGTCTAATTTAAATGGTAAAGCATAATTCTTCAACATCAATGCTCCAACTTTAGATTTTCTTGTGAGGGTTGGATGAAAGTCACTTCTCCAGAAACATCTTTTGAGCAGTGACTCAACTTTTCCGAACAAAAGACGGCGAATTATTAGAAGTGAACCCATTCAAAAGGAAAGTTAAACAGTGACGTGAAAGACAAATAGAGCAATTATCTTTGGAATCTTATTTTGAAAAGCAGGTAACAAATGCCAAACAGCTTCTGCCAAACAGCTTCTGCCAAACAGGAAAGCAGCAAAAGCAGAGTTACAGAAACTTGTGCTAATGAGGTTCATCATCAGAAACAATGAATTCAAACAACACGTCATTGTTCAGAGGATTTCAGGGAAAGAGTGTTTAAACAAGAAGGTATGACGGATTTTTTTTACACCCTCAGGATCTAAAGAAGATGGTCAGTGACCTCACCTGTTCATTTATTAATTATTATTATTATTATTATTGTAATTATAGCTAAACAAAAAGCTGCGAAAAACATCTAATTTACCTATATGCACAGTTTGTGAGTATTTCATAGCTCTGGTTCAAAGATCTCTTTGCATAAGAACTTATGGCCATTTTATAAAGTATAAGAAGTTAAAAACTACTCACTCAGAATGTACTCAGTATTTTACAATCCACTAATGTATAAACACATCTAATAAATATAATCAGTTCAAGTCCCTTATAGATTTATCTTTTATATATTAGAGCTTTAACTCATTTACTCTGTTTGTGCTTTTTACCATACTCAAATGTTTCTTGATAAAAAATGTTATGTGTTCGATTGTCCTCAGTTGGTTTGACAAGGTTCAGTGTGTTGTGAAGGTGTTTTGCATGTTCTGAGTGGTAATTTGAGCAACTTCCTGCTTCTGTATGAACTCCAATCATCTGCCCATTCTGCTCTGGCCACTGCCATCAAGGTGCAGCTCTCTGGATATTATCTCTTTTCAGACCACTCTATAGACCAAGGATTTGTTTTACCAGGGTAAAAGGAATGTTTCTGGATCAGATTTTAACCTCTCTGTCTCGGATTTTTATGTATTCAGTTGTCCTCGGTTGGTTTGACAAACCGTGCAGTCTGTGATCCCTCATCAGGTGCAGTTACTAAGTGTGTAATCCGCAGTATTTCATTCATCATACAAATATCCTTTGAAATCAGCCTTTTACTGTGCACTCGGGGTCTTTTGAAAATCTTTAAAGGCTTCACCAGTTGTGCAGTGTGCCCCCAGTTTTAGGCTCTCTTTCTCACAGTGGGACCATCTAGTTTAGTCAATAGATTTAATCAGAAATATGTAGCTTAAAGGAAAATATGGGACAGCAGGAAATATATTGCTCCATCGAATGTAAACAATCCTACCCTTCTGGGTAACATCATCTGAGGATATGCAAAACAGTTTTGCTTCAAACAAAAAACACGGTCTACTCTCTAAGGAGTCCTCTAAGTAAAAATAAAATCATATTGGAGTCAGATTAATGTAAAACCTTTGTGTTTACTTAGTTCTTCTGAAAATTTATGTTATGCTTTTTCTTTTAACAAGATTTCATCACTTAAAGAAGTAAATTGACATCACTGGTTAGCATTAGGACAATTGAATTCAGTTTCTTTATATAATTTAATATAGCTAATAATAAAACTGATTCTCAAAAAAACTTGTCATACACAAATACATGATCAGTTCAAACTAATCATATATACAGACTGAAAGTCAAATAAATAATGTTACTTTTCTTAATACAGGACAAACAACCACACACACACTCATTCACACCTAAAGGCAATTTAGAGAGACCAATTTACCTAACAGTCATGTTTTTGGACTGTGGGAGGAAGCCAGAGAACCCACGCATGCACGGGCAGAACATGCAAACTCCATGCAGAAACAACCCCAGCTGGGAGTCGAACCCTTCTTGCTGCAAGGCAACAGTGCTACCAACTGTGCCACCGTGCAGCCCAAACTAGCTATATATACATCATATAATCATACTGTATATACAGATTGAAAGTCAAATAAATACTTTTCTTTTTTTAACATGTCCTGTCAAAATATGTATATACACTGCTCAAAAAAAATAAAGGGAACACTCAAATAACACATCCTAGATCTGAATGAATGAAATATTCTCATTGAATACTTTGTTCTGTACAAAGTTGAATGTGCTGACAACAAAATCACATAAAAATCATCAATGGAAATCAAATTTATTAACCAATGGAGGCCTGGATTTGGAGTCACACACAAAATTAAAGTGGAAAAACACACTACAGGCTGATCCACCTTTGATGTAATGTCCTTAAAACAAGTAAAAATGAGGCTCAGTATTGTGTGCGGCCTCCACGTGCCTGTATGACCTCCCTACAACGCCTGGGCGTGCTCCTGATGAGACGGCGGATGGTCTCCTGAGGGATCTCCTCCCAGACCTGGACTAAAGCATCTATCAACTCCTGGACAGTCTGTGGTGCAACGTGACGTTGGTGGATGGAGCGAGACATGATGTCCCAGATGTCCTCAATCGGATTCAGGTCTGGGGAACGGGGGGGCCAGTCCATAGCTTCAATGTCTTCATCTTGCAGGAACTGCTGACACACTCCAGCCACATGAGGTCTAGCATTGTCCTGCATTACGAGGAACCCAGGGCCAACCGCACCAGCATATGGTCTCACAAGGGGTCTGAGGATCTCATCTCAGTACCTAATGGCAGTCAGGCTACCTCTGGCGAGCACATTTCTTTGGAGGGCCATGCGGCCCTCCAAAGAAATGCCAACCCACACCATTACTGACCCACTGCCAAACCGGTCATGCTGAAGGATGTTGCAGGCAGCAGATCGTTCTCCACCGTGTCTCCAGACTCTTTCACGTCTGTCACATGTGCTCAGTGTGAACCTGCTTTCATCTGTAAAGAGCTCAGGGCGCCAGTGGCGAACTTGCCAATCCTGGTGTTCTGTGGCAAATGCCAAGCATCCTGCGCAGTGTTGGGCTGTGAGCACAACCCCCATTTGTGGACGTCGGGCCCTCATACCATCCTCATGGAGTCGGTTTCTAACCGTTTGTGCAGACACATGCACATTTGTGGTCTGCTGGAGGTCATTTTGCAGGGCTCAGGCAGTGCTCCCCCTGTTCCTCCTTGCACAAAGGCGGAGGTAGCGGTCCTGCTGCTGTGTTGTTGCCCTCCTACGGCCTCCTCCACGTCTCCTGGTGTACTGGCCTGTCTCGTGGTAGCGCCTTCAGGCTCTGGACACTACGCTGACAGACACAGCAAACCTTCTCACCACAGCTCGCATTGATGTGCCATCCTGGATGAGCTGCACTACCTGAGCCACTTGTGTGGGTTGTAGAGTCCGTCTCATGCTACCACGAGTGTGAAAGCACCACCAGCATTCAAAAGTGACCAAAACATCAGCCAGAAAGCATAAGTACTGAGAAGTGGTCTGTGGTCCCCACCTGCAGAACCACTCCTTTATTGAGTGTGTCTTGCTAATCGCCAAAAATTTCCCCCTGTTGTCTATTCCATTTGCACAACAGCATGTGAAATTGATTGTCAATCAGTGTTGCTTCCTAAGTGGACAGTTTGATTTCACAGAAGTTTGATCTACTTGGAGTTATATTGTGTTGTTTAAGTGTTCCCTTTATTTTTTTGAGCAGTGTATATATATATGTGTGTGTATATACACACACACACTAAGGGTACCACATTATATAGATTTATTACATAATATTGTTTTCAATCTTTGGTTAATTATGATGATTTTCTGCTTATAGTCAATGCGATTTCAACGTTTAAGGTTAGAATATTACAACAGACCAATAAAAACACATTTTTAATACAGAAATGTGGCGTTAATGAAAGTTCTGTTTAATACCTGTCTAAAACCAAATCAGAACAACAGATGTAGCATTTTCCTTACTATCAGAGACAGAAGTGAACTTTAAAAGTGTCTTTATTCTACTGTTCTATTTATCAAGATAAAAGAACTTTTAACAAACTTTTCTGTCATAAAACAAGAGCCGTGTTTTTTTTTAATATTTTAATGCAATCAACCTACTTTGTAGATCAGACTGTATTTATGTAAAAGGAATGTCACATGTAATATATCCTTCAAATACACATAGTGCACATTCAATACTGCTATTCTTATTCAGCAGGAGATCTATATCAAATATATACAGATAACACAACTGAAAATATACACATTTACATTTATAGCTTTTTTAATACAGTTTATGATGTACATTAGATGTTGCTATTTGATGAAACAAAATGTAAATTTATTCCTACAACTCAATACCACATCCAGGTATAATATATATTACATGCATTTATATTCATTGACATATTACAAGTAAGCACATATTTAAAATTTGCAAAATAAAGTTCCAAAAATAGATACTAAGAGTCATTGAGGTCTGTAATCTGTTCATGTGCAGTAAAGGATGACGCGTTTTCATTTTCACTTTCAGTTTCATTTCTGGACTCAGGTGTTTCACTCCCTTCCCAACTTTCCTCACTTTGGGTGTCTGGAGGAGCTTGATCGTTTTCAAAGGCAGGATTTGTTTGCCCTTGTCTGTGCCGGTTCTTAACCTCCTCAAAAATCTGAAGGACCTTAAAAACAACAAATACAAAACTCAGAGATCACAAATCAATTAGTAAAAAGCTTATATTGACATATAAGCAAAACATGGCCTTGTTAGTATTACCTTGGATTTTGGAATGAGGCCCACTCTGAAGAAACCAATTTGTCCAGTTTCAATCTTGGTGCAGTCAACCACAGTAGATGCAATATTTTCTGGGGAGGGTCCATCACACAACACCCCTTCCACCTAACCAACAAAACGCAGAATGTCTTCTGAAAAATCACAGAAAATTTTTATTCCCTCAAATTTATTCCATCTGAGTCATGGTTATTACCTTTTTTCCTAGTTTGGCGTAAACTTGGTTATGGTGAGTTGTGTCCGCCTCACCTGTGGGGTTGGCTGAGGTTACTGCAATTGGACCCACCTTTTAGAAATAAAACAATGTTATTAATGGGTATGCAAGATTGTTTTTATTAAAACCAAGATGGGCATTGAACCATAACCTTGGATTTTACCAGATTAATAAGATGTGTGGCTACGGCACAGTCTGGGCTTCTGATGGCAATGCTTTGTGGAGTCCCGATGTGTATGGCAGCATCTCCCAAACCAAATATGTCCAACCACGGGCCTGTTAGTGTAAAGAATCAATTATAGTACTCACCACACTTAGGACCAGGCAACAGATATGCAAAGTGTTTGTCATGCAAATAGGAATAACCCACCTCTGGGTATGACCATGCTGATAGATGAAGGCCACGCAGCCTCCATGAAGTCCAGGAGCAGGGGACTTAGTAGGTGTCTAACAGGTTCCAGCTGCTTGACAGACGAGATCCACATGGACATGGGTCGGTCCTGAGCCTGCTTCTTTACCCTGAATTTAAACAGCAAAGACCAGTGAGAGGAAACAAGAAAACTGTGACACTCATAGACAGCTTCCTGACAATGAAACTCACTTGTAAGCTTTGATCACTGCATCCGGCCTGTTGCAGGCAGCTACCAGCACGTAGACGGTGTCAGTTGGCATTCCACAGATGCCTCCATTTTTCATGATTTCTACATCCACAAAAATACAGAGCAGAAGAAAAACTGAGCTCAGGTCAATAATGTAAAGAGATTAAACTAAAAACTACTAACATTATCTTTTATTTCTCACCTGCTATCTGTTGTACTGATGTTGCTTTGCGAGCTGGTACATGCGGACAGACCCCTGCTCCTCCTTCGACCCCACCTAGCTTGACGAAAGGTCTGCCTAAGGGGATTTGGGGGGACTGGAAGGTGCTGTTAAAAAGGTGCGCCAAGAAACAATAAAAACTGACAAGACCAAAGATGATTGTGACGCCAATATCGTAACCATAAGGCAGTGCACCAATTGCATCCAGCAGGAAGCTAATGAGGATGAGCTGGAATGTAAAAGCGTAGACAAACCAGGCAACATTCAAAAACAATGCTGCAATTGTCACCAGAAGGTTAAACAACATGAAGCAAATGATCCCAACAGCAACATTGAAGCCTCTGGTCTCACCGTAAAGACCACCAAATCGTGTCAACCCCCACACCGTCCACATCAATCCATAGAGAATAAAGGCTGTGCTCTCAAAGGTTTTACCCCGGGCGAATGCAACTGAGCCGCACAGGAGCTGCAACACTCCACCAGCCATCACTGCCCAGGGCAGAACCAGCACAGCCAGAGGGTTCCTGTCCCCAACTGTGGCTGTGATGGCAAAAGCAGCCAGAACATTGCAGGCATGGCCCAACACCTCTGCATCTGCATACTTGGAGTAGCCCAGGTGAGGCGTATTTCGCTCTTTATCAAGAGCCCTGAGAGTAATACTCCGAATTCTGGTTACTACAGTTTTGAAGTGGCTTTGCCCGGTAGGAATCCTGGTACTGGAGACCATGTTAAATGTGGTAACAAAAAGCACTCCAGCTGTGGCTACAAAGATAGCACCCTGCACACCCTGAGTGCCTGCTTGGAAGAAGCCTTGAGGCTGGGCTGCGATGGAAATGCAATAAGCTACAAAGAATAACTGGTAGAAGCCTTCCAATAAGCTCTTCTGACAGCTGAACAGCGCCAGGACGGAGAAAAGAACTGAAAAAACAACAGGGAAAGGAACAGGGGAGAACGGCTGAATAGAGTACAAAGATAACAGAGCGCTGTAACCCTCAGCAAATTTAAGCAGGGATGTAAAACCATAGAAAGTCGCAGCTAGTGTGTCCATAGCTCGGTAAAAGAGGACACACATGCCAAGCTGGAAGACTCCAGCTGTCCAAAGCCAGGGGACATGGCCAACAGAGAGTTGAGGGACCACACCTAACAGGGGGCAGGCTATTACAGAGGCAGATAACAAGTTCATCACCAAACCTACACTGACTACATCACTGCAGCTCTGGTTCTGCTCTGTTTTCAGCTCAAATTTCTGTTTCATGACTGTACCTGGAGGTCTCACTTTACCCTGTGTGATGGTGGACAGCAGACGTCCAAAGCCAAAATAAGCACACACAAGACAAACCAGTAGGTAGTTTGCAGCGGTGGCAGACTGACCAAACCCTGAATCTGACAGACCAGCAATTTGATGGGCACAGGCTAAGGAAATGCTGACAGCTATGACCAGAAGGACTGGTTTCTTCACAAACAGGGCAACAGTGCCTATAATGAACAGGGCTAACGTAAATGCTGCCAGGCCAGGGATCAGAGAAGATTTCAGCTCAGAGAGCGGCAGCACACTCTGTCCTATCAGGATGTAGACCAGACCCAACCCACACCACAGAGCAGAGACTGTCAGACACAGACAGGAGAACAGCTGGGAGTGGGACAGACTGTGACGGACACCTGGAACGAGACAAGTCAGGGTCAGGAGGCAGAAACAAGCAGGAAATATAAATCTGTTAGGAGAAACATGTTGAAAACAAACCTGTGTAAGCTACCAGGGCTGAAATGATGAGGAGTAATATCCCCAGTGCAGTGTGGGGGATGAAGTCTTTTTCAGGAGAGCTGCCATAGCTGTTCACCAGCAGCAGGAGAGAACCTGTAATTCAAAAACCTGTTGTTATTCAGGGCTGCAAATAAAGGGCAGACCTTTTTATTTTTTCAAGCATACAGATGACGCTTTGCCATATTGAACAACAAGTGCATATCCCTGCTTTGACATATTACTGCCCACGACTATTGCTTGTGTAACAACCTAACTGTTACATGTAGTGTAAAAATATTCAGTTAATAGGCAAAATTAAGAAAGCACAATAAATCAGTAATTTTGCTCTGCAGATTGTACTTCTCCACCCTTAATAATATCCTGAAAATGTTGGTTTGAGATGTAATACGTTCCACCCAGTATGTGTATATGGGCCACATTAGGACTTGCCTCAGGCTGAATGTCTACCATGTGGACCTGGGATAACAATAGGCTTCCTCTATGGAAACTATTCGAGTGGGGTAAATACAACCCCTACCTGCAAAACCAGTTGGGCAACCTTCCTAGGTCTCCGCTGGGTCTCAAATGGGTGGAAAACAATTTCAAATTGCGTAGCTCATCTCTGGCCCACACTGGTCCCACTTTTTACCTGTATCAAACCTTAAAAAATTATTAAGATGGGGCCACTATCTAAGACACACCCAGAGGAGGCCAGTTTTTTGCCCATTTCTTATACACTACTGGTCAAAGGTTTTACATACACTTTCTGACTTAATGGGTCTCTTTATTTTCATTACTATTAAAATTGTAGATTCCCAAAGGCAGCAAAACTATGAATGAACACACATGGAATTATGTACAAAAAGCGTGAAATAACTCTAAACATTTTTAGATTTTTCAAAATAGCCACCCTTTGCTTTGATGTTTTGGCTTTCGCTCCATGAGCTTCATGAGGTGGTTACCTGAAATGGTGGCCAAAGAGTCTTGAAAGAACTTCTCAGAGATTCATTTAAAAATGGCCAAAGGTTGATATTTGAGTCCTCACAGTAAAGGGTGGCTACTTTATGAAATATAAAACATATTTAAAGTTCTTTTACAATATTTTGTTTGCTACATAATTCCATCTGTGTTCATTCACTGTTTTGATGCTTTCAATGAGAATCTACATACAATGAAAATAGTCATAAACATAAAGAAAACCATTAAATGAGAAAGGCGTTCTAAAACGTTTGGCCCATAGTGTATCTATCAGCTCATATGCTGATGGGTTTTATTTTACAATCGTGTCAATGCTTTAGTTATCACTATTGCTTGTTTATCTCTTTCTACCAGACCTTTTCCTACGATACAACTTTCCAGTTGCTATCTCTCTCTCTCTTCCAGTGTGAACCTTTACATTGTGTAACAATAAAGCAAAACTGGATTGTTTGCAAAGGTTTGGGTAAAATTGATAAGGTTATGCTTAATGTTACTACTTAAAATAAATTCGCTGATGATTACTACCCAAAAGCTATAGCTCATAGAAAACAAAAAAATTAAAAAATGAAATGAACTGTTTACCTGCAGAGATGCTGAGAATACCGACAGATTCGTCCAGTGAGCCATGCTGAGCCATGACAGCAGTGGGTGTCCATCAAAGGTACGGTGGCTTTTATATGGCAGAGTGGGAGGGTGTCACCCAGGGGAATAAGCCTCACCTTACAGGGAAGTGGAGATGGGAACGCCCCTGAAACTACTGCTGAATTGGTCATAGGTAATTATTCCGTCTTGCATCTAAATATATTTCGAAACCTTTATGTAATAGACTGTGATCAGTGTAGTTTAAAAAAAAGATGAATGGTTAATTAGTCATTTTAATCTAAATCAAATTCACCCAGATAAAGTAATGTCTGTTACACGTCACATATTAGAAATCAGAGCAATTACTGTAAAGCTTCTGCATTATTGTACTGTTTTATTGTCACTTTACAATGCTGATGAGACGGAATGAGTCAGCAGTTTCTCCTCCAAGGTAACAGGTCTTCCTTGTTACCTTGATATGCATGTCAGTGGCTGAAACAAATGGTTGTGGGAGGAGACAGGACTATTAAAGGTGTAGCACTGCAGCTTTGCTGTCAAACCTGCACTGAGTAGCTCTGTTAGTTGCAAGTCACCTTCAACACCTGTTCAAGGTAAGACATCTGTTTCCTTGCATTAGCTTCCTATGTTAAGGCCATTTCCTGCATAGATTAGGCCCACAATGGTAGACAAAACTAGTTTCTCAATAAACTTTAGGTGCGTTGTTTATTTAAGAATCTAGTACAGACAGCAGGCTCTGTATTCTGTAATGTATCAGCAATCCTATCAGTGTTACCTGCCGGCAACAACTCTCTGGTGTCTAATTTCTTGCCTGGATGTGTCAGCAACAGTTCTTAGGCAGTTGTACTGGCAAGTCTGCATATTTTGCTGGAAAACAAAATGCTTCACAGACATTCTAAAAGAAAATGGGGGGGGATGAGTTTCTCTGCATCTTTATGTATGTATTTTTGTTTTGTTTTCAGTAATCATGGCAAAGCGTGTTGCAGTTATTCTATCAGGCTGTGGTGTCTATGATGGCACAGAAATCCATGAGGCATCAGCTGTCCTGGTCCATCTGAGTCGTGCTGGAGCAAAAGTAAGGAGAAAAAAAAAAGTAGTATTCATTCGTCAGACTTGGAAACATCACGTCTGTCTAAAAACAACACCATTTTTGGAGAGGTTAAAATGTAGAATGTTGTTTGCTATCAGGTCCAGATGTTTGCTCCAGATGCAGATCAGATGCACGTTGTGAATCACTGTGAGGGGAAAAACCTACTGAGGAGAAGAGGAACATCCTGCAGGAAAGCGCCCGTATCGCCAGGGGCGAGGTGACAGATCTGGCCAAGCTGGATGTCTCAGCGTTTGATGCTGCCATCATTCCAGGTGAGATGACCTTCTATAAACCCAGAGGTGTGTCTGAGAAACTTCTGTGTTAAATGTAATTTTTCTGAACAAATCCTTTGGTGCTCCTTTAGGAGGGTTTGGTGTAGCTAAGAACCTGAGTGACTGGGCCGTGAAGAACAAGAACTGCACCATCCAGCCACATCTGGAGAAGCTCATCAAGGATTTCCACAAAGCTGGAAAGCCTCTGGGCATGTGTTGCATTTCCCCTGTCCTGGCTGCAAAGCTGCTGCCTGGCTGTGAGCTCACCATGGGGCAGGACAAAGAGTGTGAAAAGTGTGTAAAACTCTATTTAGCCTTTGAAGAGAGATTTATTAAAATATTCTGTGTGAACATTCACTGTGTTTTCATCTTCAGGTGGCCGTACGCTCAGACAGCAGGAGCTATGAAGGACATGGGCTGCAAACATGTGAACAAAGATGTGGATGAAGCTCATGTTGATGTCAAAAACAAGCTGGTCACCACCTGTGCATTCATGTGCAATGCTCCCTTTCACAAAGTTTTTGATGGAATCGGTGTCATGGTTCAAGAAACTCTGAAACTGGCCTAAAATGTATGGGTACATAAGTGACTGCATTTATTTCCTTGAAATATCCAGTCTCAACATGAACATGTTGACCTACAGCAGGTGCTTTTGATGTACATGTTACAGTGTGACTTGTTTGCTATTTTCAATAAAAGGCTTTCAAAAAATTATAATTTTGTTATACATTTTCATAGTTTCGTGAATATGAAATCTTTATCAGAGAAACTGGGGTTCCTCTGACACCATGTTAGATTTAAAATGGATTACTGGCCAACGACAAAAGAGTGGGAGGTTGATATGTTTAGCTTTAACTGAAAAGGTGTAAAAACTACGGAGCCCGGGAGGGAACATGGGGGAATTATTTTTCTTTTCCGTCCCCACGCAATACTTTGTTGGAGATCCGTTTTTGAGGTTTATTGAGTTTTATTTTGAAATCACCTTAAATAAAAGGATCTTCAATCAGACTTAAAGACAGCACAAGTATTGCGTGGGGACGCAAGATAAAAGAAATTCCCCGATGTCCCCTCGTGGGCTCCGTATAAAAACAACCTATATGCTTTGTTTGGGAAGTTTTGTTGCATAATGCAAGATCGACCTCTCCTTCCCCCTCAATCCGCATACTGGTGTCACAGGTTCGTACTTATGCGAACCCTGGCAACCCTCAGTCACATGAGAGGAGTCGGAGAGTTGACAGCTTTATTGTAGTTGTATGCTTCTATTAAGGTTGGGATAAAGTTCTAACACAAGTGGAATTCCAATTTTATTTTCTGTGGTTATCTTAACGAGTTGGACAGGGAGGAAACGTTTCTTCTGCTCCGGTACCAGAGCTTGTCCGCCCGTGAGCCAGGTAACAATGGAAAATTACCGCCACATAAAACATCAGCTAATGCAGTGTGTTTAAGAGGGACCAGACAAGAGAAAAGTGAAGCGGAATTATCAGAGCGGAGCGGAAAAACGAAAATGGGTAAAAAGAACAGTTTGTGAAAAAACAGTTTTTAACGTTCCTACAACGACGAACATACTGGCGTTCACTGGTCCACTGCAAGTGAGGACAGAGACCCGGACTGAATGATGGAATAACAAGTGAGCGCCAAGGAACCACAATCCAGGATTCACACGATCAGGGATGATCAGGGGCGGACTGACATACGGGACCACCAGGTATTTCCCCGGGGGGCGCTGGCAAGCCAGCAGTGCCACAAAACGCCACTTTTTCCACGTCACGCAAAAAACGCAGTGTAAGCCAGGACGCATAAGCCAGGACGCCATGAAATACGGCGAAAATCCCATTGAAGTGCAGTGTAATTCTGTGTTTTAAGAGTATCTGCTGAACGGCAAAAACAAAACAAAAAAACGTGCGTTTTCTGGTTATTAAACGCTGCTTTTTACGGTTTTCAATGTCCTGACAAAACTATTTTTTTGCCACTTTGTGACATATTTTACACCGTCTAAAAGTGCTTTTTTCCCTCAAATTAAGCAAGCCCCTGCCCACACTTTTTATCCAACTCTAGCCACCCAATAAGAGAACTAGAACTGCAGACCCCACTAATTCATAGCAGATCAACTGTGCTGAAATCCGAGATTTATTTATTTAATATTAAGTTTAATGTCTTTAAAGTCAATAGCAGAGAAAAAATACACAATAACTGCCTGAAACAAGTGAAGACCGACATGCAATTTTGAAATCCATGTTCCGAGTTTTAACTGTAATACTTTTCTCCTCCACCAGATGGCACTCGCACGGGAACCGGTCCACAGAAACTATCTGTGGACATTTGGTGGTTATGTCATTAAATACAGGAAAATAACTCTTGTATGCTGTTTCCTGTTATTTTTCCATGAACAATTACTTGAAAGATTCTTAATCTATGAGTTGGCATGCATTAAGGACTGAAAAAGAACCCTAAAATAGTAAAATGAAAAATTCATTATCACTGTTACTGTTTGTATTTCTTTCTTATTCTTCTTTATAGTAAATGTCAAAGATATCTAGATGGTAGGTTTTTGGGTCAGCTGACAGTTTTAGACAAAAATTTCTCATGCATGTAACAAAATAATGAAATTACGTTTCAGTCCATCAATCTCCTTTATAGAACATTTCTGTAAGCTTTTTGATGATTTAATAAAGTGAAACAAACATGAATATAATACAACTGAATCACCTAGAAGCTTATACAAATTTTCTTTCTGATTATTTTCTCTTTTATACTACTCAGAAATGGTCCTAATGAAATGATCAATACAACGATCTGGTGTTCAATAACAGACTTATTTTTTTTTTATTTGTCCCTAAAATTCCCAAATATGTATACAATTGTATAATTACTGGAATTATCATGTTTGTTATTATGTTGTTTCTGCTGTATTCACTATAATCACTACCCACTCTACCTAACCTGACAATGAGTCAAAAGATTAAGAAAAAAAAAAGGTTATCTGCACACATTTGACACCGCGACTGTGCAACTGAGTGCACTCTTGAGAATTCCTTAAAACCAATTTAGTCCTGATTTGTCTGCCTGCTGTCGTTCATTACCCTAGAGATTACACCGAACCCTTCAAACAGTGCTAAAATAAGGGTGACACCTCATTTCTGAACAGCAGCAGAGCTGCAAAGTGGGAACCTGGAGGATGTGTACACAGGAAGAGGCGGAGGCTGAGCGGGATATCCAAGCTGAAGTTGGCTGTGAAACACTAAATACTGACTCTGTAAGGTCTAATTTTAAGATAAAGCTAATCAGTAATATAAAACAGAGGGACTTTCACCTGAGCTACTGGCCCAGATAACAATAGAAAACCCTCTCTGCAAGCTTCAAACTAGATTTGCAGGATGGCATCAAAATTATCTGGTTCTATAATTCGGTCAATAAGCATTTAATCCTAGAGTAGCTAACCCCAGGTATTTCAGATCACATCATCTCTTTGCTATAGCCACTTCTGTTCTACATGCAGACAGAAAACAGTGTTGCTTCACAAAAATGTAAGACTTCTACTGGTGTCAAATATAGTAAAATGTAAAACTAACATTTGTGAAATACTACAAAAATATTTTGTCTGTCTCACATTGTATGTGTAAATGTATTTTAAAATCATAATTGGTTGAGATACAGATATATTTAAATATTACATTAAGTGTATGTGTATAAAGTTCTACTGTAAGAGTTTTTGGCCATACTAAATTAGTTATTTTTAGGCGTACGTTGTTAAAAACATTTTTACTTGATAAAATTTTATGCTCCTTTGGTATTTGTTCAACTGTTCATTGTAATAATTATGAAAACACAAAACAATACTTGCTGAACATCTTTTTGTCCCTTTCCATTGCAGCTTTGTTGACCATGATTGTGTGCACAAACAAAGAATTTACTTGGTTTTCAATCGCTCACAGCAAACAGAAACCTGTATAAACTTTGCACTGAAGAAAATATTGGGTCTGTGTGGATTAAAAAAAGTTACCACTTGCAATGCTGGCTCTAAGTCTCCTGCATTGTAGTGTTCATCCAAGCAACCTCACAGAGTAAACCTTATCATGTTAGATCTAGATAAAGCCTATATTTATATGAAATAAAGTCTTTTACATAAAAAAAACACTCATTAGTACAAATAAGCTGTGTAGAATGGTCTTTTTTTTGGTGAAAAATAGGGGTCTCAATATTTTAGTTTTTAAAACCTGCCCTGACTCCACCACTGGTTGTAATGTATCTGATCATTTTTGAACAGAATGCTGTAATATTTGTTGTAAATTAGTCCTGCATAAATAAACAATTGATTTTCATATCCTCTTGTTTCTGTACCTTTTTTAATGTCATAGTATGCATCACTTTCAATCCATCCATATGCAATATTCATAAATCACAAAAGAATCTTTTAAATTTGTTATCTTGAATAACATTCAGCAATAGAAGGAAACTGTCTAGGAGTCCCTGCAGCCCAATTTTCAGTCTTTGGTTCAGATGGAGCTTCTTTATGAAAATAATAATAATAACTACAGGTAAACAAACATTTTGTGCACTTTATATATGACATCAGTTTTTTCAATGCTGATATGCTTGTCTAAGTTGATTGTAATTATTTTCTTTGTGCAGTGTATTGGTAGATTCTGAAAATACATCAATCATAGTAATAAATTCTAGGAAATAAAAAAAGGCAAAACAAAAAAACTTTATATTTCTAAGGTTGTTCATAGAAAAATAACAGGAAACACAGCATACAATATTTATTTTCCTGTATTTACTACCATTACAACCACCAGAAGTCCACAGATAGCGTTTCTGTGGACCAGCTCCCGTGCGAGAGCCATCTGGTGGAGGAGAAAAGTATTACAGCAATTTCAAAATTGCATCTCGGTTGTTTAAGACAGTTATTGTATTTTTTCTATGCTTTTGACTTTAAAGACGTTAAAATTAATGTTGAGAATATCGATTACAGAAGCAAACACTGACACAGTGCCGCAGAATATATGAAATCCATCAGAAAATAACATCACATCTCTTTTCAGCACAGTTGATCTGTTATGAATTAGTGGGACTGCAATTCTAGTTCTCTTATTGGGTGGGTAGATTTTAAATTATTTGGATAAAAGAATGTGGGCAGGCCCCTGCTTAATTTGAGAAAACGCCGTTTTAGATGGCTTAAAAATTGTCACGAAGCGCCGAAAAAAACTGAGTTTTGTCAGGACATTGAACGCCGTCGTGCGTAAAAAGCGGCGTTCAATGACCAGAAAAACGCCGTTTTTTTCGTCGTTCAGCGGATGGGATTTTCGCCGTGTTTTACGGCGTCCTGACTTATAAAATGGCGTTTTTTGCGGGACCTGTTAACCAGACGCGTGGTAAAAGTGGCGTTTTGTGGCACTGTTGGCTTGCCAAAGTGGCTGTGGTTCAGTCCGTGGAGGTGCTGTCGCGCTCGGATCCGTGGTCACGCAGCACGCCCTTGTTTTGCGGCGCCACGACGCCTCAACACCTTCTCTAGCTCTCTCTCCATTCAGACAGAGCCGCTCAGCGCCGCGGAGTGGACATGAACGAGTGCTACTGGGCCTGCCGGTAGACTGTGGGCAGCAACACATTTAAAAATGTCGGGACAAAAGCCAACAGGGGTAGAAAGTAACGAATAACACGTACTTGCGTTAGAGTAATTAAGTACAATGTGTCTGCACTCTGCACTTTTTACAGTAGTTTACAAAAACTTCTTGAGTCTGTTTTGATTGAAGTATTTTATTGTTACATTTGAAATCCTATCCTACGTAATTACTGCATCTAGGAGTCAATAAGTGGACGGCTTCTGGTTTATGTTCAATACTATGACCATGTAAACAGGCTTAATAATATTTAAATAATAGATGTAAATAATATCAGTTTTATCTGGCACTTGTGATTATAATTTGTATTGGATAAAGCTTAAAAGAGAGGATCAGGCCCTTAGTTTGGAGTCAGATATTCGATATGAGGAATAGCGGATATATTGGACAAACGATGGGATGAAGATCAGAACTGCCATGTTCTAGAGAACAGGAAAACCACGGAGAAGCTTCATAGATGTAGTGAAGTATTCAGAAAATTTGGTATGACTGAGACGGATGCAGAGATGTGGGAGATGATCAGCTGCAGAGAACCCTAAAGACAGCAACTGACAGAAGAATTTGGGAGTTTATATTTAAACATAATACCTCCCAAAAAGTCATAATCTCACATGTTGACATGCTTTATTTTTGTTTTGCATTTTCATTTATAAAGGTACTTCTTTAATTATAAACTGACACCAATATTTCATCTTTCCCTTTATGTAATGCATGACAGGGACTTTCTTCTGCACATACAACTAAGTAAATTTACTTAAAGTAAAATTTTAATGAGGTACTTTTTACTATTATTATTTGAGTAACAATTTTCACCGGTAACTTTACCTTTACTTGAGTACATTATTTTTGTTCTCTTTCCACCTCTGAAAGCCAGATGTACTAAAGATGCCAGGGAGTGATTAGATTATAGATGCTGTAGCACAAAAGAGTCTGTTGCTGCAGAGGTGACCACCTCATGAAGCTCATGGAGAGAATACCAAGAGAGCAAAGCAGTCAGAGCATAGGGCGATGTCCGAGCTACCGCACCCTGTTGGTGGTCAGACGCCTCGGAGCTCCTACGGTCCTTGGACCCCGGAAACAATCACTCATTCTATCTAAAGACTCTTAAATGAACGACCCTCAACCAGTTTCTAACTTTTAGCTCCTTTAATCTAAATTAAGGCAGAGGAATGATTACAGAGATCAGCGGTGAGGCTCCTGTCTCGGACCGTCGCAGTCTGTTAGAGCATGTCGAAGAGCCTCGATAGAAGTTTTTCCTGTCACATACAGTTTTTATATCTGGCACTCCAATGCAATGGATGTGCTCTCCCTCAGTGATTATCAGTAGACTATGTGTCACCATTGTGGTGTCTATCTGTTAGATTGTGTAGTAGCGGGTGTCCATACTTAATCTAAGTGTGCTGTAGCTTTCTAATCAAACCGGTAGTATCAGCTGCTCCACTATCTACCCCAGTGCCCCAGCCTCAGGTCATTTATAACAACCCTTGGGCCTTTTATCCTTGTACTGTATGTTTATGAGCATTCTTATCGTATTGCAAGAAAAGGGAAACATTAGAACGTATACTTTACATCACTATGGTATAAATGGGAAAAACAGCTATGAGTCATATTAATAAAGGTTATTCCTAACAGCGACTATTTTGAAGAATCTAAAATATACAAATGTTTAGAGTTATTTCAAATTCTTTGTTTACTTTATAATCCCAAGTGTGTTCTTTCACAGTTTTGTTCCCCTTGGTTAGAATCTGCAATGTAAATAGTCTTGAAAGTAAAGAGACCCATTAAGTGAGAAAGTGTATGGAAAACCTTCGACCGATAGTGTGTGTGTGTGTGTGTGTGTGTGTGTGTGTGTGTGTGTATATATATATATATATATATATATATATATATATATATATCTATACACACACACACACACTGTGCAAGTTTTAGGCAGGTGTGAAAAAATGTAAACAAAGAATGCTTTCAAAAATGGAAGTGATAATTTATTTTTATCAATCAACAAAATGCTGTGAAAAAACAAAAGAGAAATCCAAAGCAAATCAATACTTGTGTGACCACCCTTTGCCTTCAAAACAGCATCAATTCTTCTAGGTACACTTGCACACAGTTTTTGAAGGAAGTCAGCTGGTAGGTTGTTTCAAACATCTTGGAGAACTAAGCACAGATCTTCTGTGGATGAAGGCTTTCTCACATCCTTCTGTCTCTTCATGTAATCCTAGACACACTCGATGATGTTGAGATCAGGGCTCTGTGGGGGCCACACCATCACTTCCAGTAAGTCTTGTTCTTTAAGCTCAAGATAGTTCCTAATAACACATGCCTAAAACTTTTCAGTAGTACTGTATATATATCAAGGTGTGGGCCCTGGCACTGTCATCCAATGAGATATATATATATATATATAATATCTATATATATATAGATATAGATATATATATATCTATATATATATATATCACTGGATGACAATGCCAGGGTCCACACCTTGATCCACCATCACTGACTCCTGAACCCTATTTTTACCATTCACTGAATAAGGCATCATAAAAGACATTGTGTACTGTACACGTTATCCCCACTGCCTGTATTTTTTTTACAGTTATACAAAAATGTGTTTGTTTTTAAATTTAATTAAATTTGTTTTATTTATATGGCCAATTATATACCAAATGTAATGTTAGGGCACTTAAGAAAAAAATAAAATACAAAATATAAAATAATCACCCTTTTTCGCTAATGTGTGAAATTATAATTGGGTAAAACTGTGAACGGTAGATGGCAGCAAAGGGCTTCTAATGAGATCCTAGGTATGTGTAAACGGTGGTTCCTAACCTTTGTCCTCAGGACACACAGTCCTGCATGTTTTAGACGTGTCCATGATAAAGATGATGATTAAATTGACCCATTTATTTAAATAAGGTTTGTGGCAACAGAGAAACTTACAAAACAAGCACGACAGGTTGTTCAGAAGAACAGAATTGGCAGCCACTAGTGTTCATCTGTATCAACAGGCATGGTGGTATAGATGAGCAACCTCGGCTGCGTGGTCAGATGAGGTGAATTTGCATCAACCTATACAAGAGTTTACCTAAAACAATTCCACATTGTTTTCTGTTTGCTGCAGGAGCTGTTGTAATGCTCTGAGCAAAATGGAAGCTGCCAAATGTCTTGGGGCATCATCAGTGTTGTCTAAGGTCTTGCAGAGGAACACGAGACTTTTATGAAGATTAGTGTCACCCCTTTTAGGACAAAATATAGACTTTGTTGCACAGTGATTAATGAATTATAGATATCTGCTTTTAAGTTAACATTTTTTTTGTGCTACATTTCAACAGATTTCCCAAATCAATGAGTACATATTCAGAAGAAGCAACTAGACGCCCATTAATCCGACTTTCTTTAGTAACTAAATATGTGGATTATGCTTCACAAGCCAGTTATTATGAAAGGGCTAGTGCCTATCTCCAGTGGTCAATAAATAAGAAGTGGGGTGCACCCTGGAGAAGATGCCAGTCCACCAATGGGCAACACAGAGACACATAAGACAACAATTCAAGCATCTACAGACCCCACACATCCAGGACACAAACTGTTTTGACTTTTACCTACTACAATAATTGGCCAAACTCTTTTGTGACCCACAGTTCTGGGAGAAAAAGAGGGAAACATGCATGACAGAAAACTGCTTTAAAAGTGGTGTAGGTGTGGTGAAACTCACAGACATGAAGGCTAATTCAGATGTTTTAAGTGGGTCATTGTGAATCACTGCACTTCGTTAGATAACATTCAAATCATTACTATCTCTGTTCCTGCTTAGAGAATCCAAGAATGAAACTATAATCAGTGATTTGAGTGTGATTAGTGTGAGGATAGCTGAACCAGGACTGAACTGAGGACTTCTATACTACGGCAATTTATTTCAGGCAACATATATTTATGATATAAAGCCATTACTATTTTATATTTCTGTTGATACTAAAATGTAACTTTTACTATATTTAAGTGCATATAATACTCCCACATTAGCTTGAGCCATGTTCTAAAGTCATGAAATAAAAATGTAACAAAAGGCAGAAAGGAGCAGTGTAAAGCTTTAAAATGAATTATGTTTATTTAATAAAAAAAAAAACTAGAACCATGTTTTTCTTTTAATTTTCCTGTCACATTTTACGGTGCTATCCCTTTGAATATGATGTCTAATGGTGTTAACATTACCTCATATTGTGCTTCTGTCGTTCTTCAAGGTACAAGGTCTGTAAAAAAAGTAAATAAAAGAAATCCTGCAGATGCATCAGCTGCTTTTTCAATATATTAAAAATAACACAATATTATGGCTGTTTTAAACAAACTAAATTAATTACAATTAATAACGTAAGATTCAAGTATTTTTTTAAATCTAAAATAACTTAAAATTGAGCTTGATGATTAAAATTGCAGCGTTCAACTCTATCACAACTCTTCTCAAATGGTAATGCAGTCCATAACTTGTACCTGCACTCAGATCGGTGAATAACTCTCATTTCCAGTACCTTGTAAAAGTATTCATACATCTGTTGTAATTATAGATTATTCATTAATTGAATATTTATCAAGAATTATAATTAAAATCATAATCTGATAAAATTAACTCCTTAACCAAAATCCTCTGCACGGTGGCGCAGTTGGTAGCACTGTTACCTTGCAGCAAGAAGGTCCTGGGTTCAATTCCCGGCCGGGGGTCTTTCTGCATGCGTTCTCACCGGGTACTCTGGCTTCCTCCCACAGTCCCAAAACATGCCTGTTAGGTTAATTGGTCACTCTAAATTGCCCTTAGGTGTATGAATGAGTGTGTGCATGGTTGTTTGTGTGCTGCCCTGCGATGGACTGGCGACCTGTCCAGGGTGTACCCCGCCTCTCGCCCATAGACTGCTGGAGATAGGCACCAGCTCCCCCGCGACCCACTATGGAATAAGCGGTAGAAAATGACTGACTGGCCCTGTGCTCCCCGGACTCGGGTCCTGGGCAGCGGTTGAGGGCGGTAGGAACCACCGGAATCCCAGAGCGGCTCTCCTGTCGCCTTGGCGGGGGGTGAGTGTCGTAGGGGGACGTACTGGAGTAAGTTTGAGGGCGCTCGCTCTAAGCCTTAAAATTTTTTTTTCCCCTGCGGGGCCCCCAGCCAGGTATCGTTAGGGCTGCTGTTTTACAGTGGGGTGGGGCACCGCACCATAAAACCTATTCGACTATTTACACCTTTCTTCCCCGGTGGATGAGGGGAAAAAACCCCAGACCCCCTGAAAGGTAATCTCGGGGCAGTTCTAACCCTCCAAATCGCCCTGGGGTTCTCCAGGGTACGCAGGTGGGTCACCTTCAAAGGTTTAAAACCGGGAGGGGGTTTCCCTCCCCCCCATTCTGGTGGTACCCCCAATTTTGTCCCCAACCTATTTCCAATTCGTAGTTAAAACCTCTAAGGACATCCACCGTCTGCAAAGTATCATCAGCTCGAAATGCAGTTTAAAAACCACGCTGGAAATTTCCAAAAACATTAACCTTCGTGATAAAAAACAGAGTGAGCTGCCTAAACATCTGAGCCCCCGTCTGTCTTTTGGGGTTTTTTAAATGATTTGGGAGCAATCCTGAACCCTGCTTCACATTGCTCAATGCCAAATCTTTGAACTTTCCCCTCCCTTGAGGATAACAGAATCAATGACCAATCGTTTCTTGTCCCTGCATTCCTTTTTGGGGGGTCCTCAACATACAGATCTCCGGTGCGTTGGGATTTTTTCCTCCATTTTGCCCCAAAATGCACAATGATAATACACTGACAATGCAAACCACAAACTGTTTAGCTATGAACACCACAAAAAATTTACTAGTGTACAATTAGCAAACAAAAAACAGCCAAAATGTTCTTGAGAATAAAGCAAAATTATTTAGCAACACACAAAACAGGCTGAGTGTTCTAGGAACGGTGGGGAAACTTATTTTAGGGGAAAGAAATACAAACAGCTAAGTGTCTTTGATAAAAGCTAAATTAGTTAGCACCCACACAAACAGGCTAAGTGTTCTTGATAGCCTAGCTAATTTAAATTAGCAGCATTACAAAAGCAAAGCTGTTCAGCTAGCTGTTGATTCAGTATGTATCCTGCGGTGTATGGGTTTGCTTTAAAATGGGAGTAATCAAGGGCAAACAAAACGACACAAAAGGGGAAGAGGTAAGGAAAAGGACAATTTTTTTTCCTGAAAACCCAAAAAACCCAATTTTCAAAATAAAATTTTTAAGGGAAAACGAAACTAAACACTCAATGCTGTTTTTAGGTTTAAATAAATTTTAGTGCTTCGTAATATGGATCCTTCCTCAGTTGGGCAACTATTTTAGTTTGTGAGTCGAAAAAAAACGCTTACAAATAAAACCCAGAAAAAAAACCTTTAAAAATTTATAAAAAAAGTGGTCAAATGATCAATAACCAGCTTTCAACTTAAAGTTATCCCCTTTTAACCCCAAAGGGGAGGGAATTATCGCCGTGTTAATGAACGAGTGATTAAAATAAAAGTAGGAACGAAAAATTTCCTTTTGGGACCACCGGGGTGGACAAGTGAGGTCTGCAATTTTGGGGGAAAACCCAGCTGCCACTGCAATTTTTTTCAATGGCCTCCAGATGAGGTGTTGCTCTCTACCTGACTGGGAGGGGGGGGGTTCAGACCTGTAATTACACCTAGCGGACACTGTAGGCTGCCTATCGGCGCTGGTTCCCTGGTGGGAGCAGGGCTGCCGGCTGGAAATCAACTTTAAATTTCCAAAAAGCTATAACACCTTTAACTTTGCATCCCCCACAAGCACCTCTGAAAGATTTTTTTTTATCCTCTGCAGCAGAACTGAGCAAAACTCTATTCAAGATACCCCTAGATCACAAAAAACCCCTTGCAAAACTCGAAAAATCTCACAGTAAAACGTCTAGTTAAATTCCCCGGATATCACAATTGTTTAATTCTGTGCAAAACAGTGTTTGGGGTGTCTGTCTTTTTAAGGGCCCACCCAGGGACGCCAAATCTGTTTTAATTATAGATTATTGATTAAATTGAATATTAATCAAGAATTATAATTAAATATAATCCGATAAAATTAACCCCTTAACCCAAAAATCCTCGTTTATGAATGAAACCAGAGCTGTCCTCTGGGGTTGTAATTATGGCTCAAGGCCCTTGATAATTACAATTATTAAATGTCACTGTTTAATCAACCGTTTCTGCTGAAACGGGGGAACTTTGCCTTTTTTGGGGCAAAATCACTCTGACAAAAAAAAACACAAAACCCTTCTCCTTATCCACGTGAAAATGTTTTAAATCAATCACCCGGATACAATCAACTCCCCTTTTCAATAATCTTCACCAAACCAAAATGCAAATTTCTACAAAAAAGGGCAAAAAATCTAACTAAAAAATAAAGCAAAAACAGCAGGGTGTGTATTAAATCAACCACAGTTAGGGGCAAAAGTGGGAAAAAAAAGGATTTTTTGAAAAGGGGGCACCGCCAGATAGTGGCCCAGCGGGGACACGGGGGCGGCATAAAACCCCCAAGAAATTGAAAAATACCCCTTAGACCAAAAATTCATAAACCTTTTGGCAAGTTAGCAAGCAGAAAGTTAAAAAGAAAATGGGAAATTTTCACCATAAGGGGAAAATTTTTGGGCTGGGTTTCCCCCCGGTCAAACAAAAGTAACCCCCCGGCCTAACCCCTTAAAAAAGCAGAAAAACTTTCATAACCAGACTATAAGTTCGGATTCTGATGCACTAAAAAAATCCTTTCTCCTCTACCCTGCCCAGACTACCCCTAATAAAGAAACAAAGAAAATAAAAAAGGGGAGGGGTATTTACTTTGTGGAGCAATTCTTCGGGCTGCCCCTGGGGGAGGGGGGAGGGGGGAGGGGGAAAGTTGGAATTTAACGGGGGGTCCACGGTTAACTTGGGAAAGGGGGGAAAGGCCCCTTTTTGGGAAAAAAAATATGAATCGACCGTCAGAGTCGACTAAAAACAAAAAAAAAGGGGCCAAAGGAAAACCCCGGGTTTGGGTTCGTTTAAAAAAAACCCCTCATCGGTAAAGGGTTGAAATTTCGGGCCTTTCTTATTCCGGGAAATTTTTCTGTCATGAACGTTTTTTCGTGGCCAAAGAAGGAGAATAAAAAAAGCTCCACGTGGGACCTCTTTTTTCCCGAGGATGTTTAGTTGCGTGGAATCTTCGAAAATTTCCAGCAAAAAAAAAAAAAAGGCCCCCATAAAAATTTTCCTTGGAATGGGCCCGGCCGACTTGGGACGTCCCCGTCCTACAGCCGCAGTGCCCCACGGGGTTTGTAGTGGGTGGAGACAAGGATAAAAAGGGGCAATGATGTCGAAAGGCCCTGGGGGTCCAGCAATTGAAACTGTCCAATATTCAACAAACCAAAGGGGGCCAAACACAAAATTCTGGAATTTTTTAAACATTTTTTTATGTTTTAAAACGAACTTTGATTAAATTTTTGGGATTTTAGCAACAGACCAACACAAAGTAGTGTTTTAAAGAAATTTTGCAGTGAAGTCCAAAGAAATGATACTTACCATACTGTAGCATCTGTTTATCTTTGGCCCTATTTTTAATTTTTAATCCATAAAATAAATGTTTTAATTTTCAAAAAATTTCTTTTAGAAGCCATTTTAATTTTGTAAATAGGGTCAAAAACTGGAAAAATTTTTTCTCTTTTAATTCCATTTGGTTAAGGGCCCCGGAATTTATTATATAGAACATCACTGCCCAAACAGTATCATGGACATGAAGGAAAACTGAAAGAATGTGGAAAATCCAAAAATTAAACCAAGAAAAACCAAAAAATGGGAAAAAAGGAAAGGAGGGGAGAGAGGCAGCATAGGGCCCACAGTAGAGAAAAACACTTGTGAAAGGCCCGTCAATTCCCGTTGAGAATCTGTGACAAGACTTGAACATTTATGTTCATGAATGTTCCCTGCACAGTCTCACCACATTTGAGCAATTGTGCAAAAAAGAAAGGGTAAACATTTTAGACTACATATGCAAGGCGGATAGATATATACCCCAAAAACATATGCAACTGCAACAAAAGGGGCTTCTACAAAGTATTAATTCAGGGGAGCTAAATATTAATGCACACCAGATTTTAACTTGCAAAAAATTGTGAAACACATAAGTTCTTTCAACTTCACAATTATGCACTACTTTCTATTGCCCTATCACATAAAATCTCAAGAAAAAAGACTGAAGTTTGTGGTTGCAACATTACAAAATATAAAAAAAGGTTTCTGTGGTTTTAATACTTTTGCAAGGCACAGTAGTATTTCCTTCCGTTACATGATCCATATGCGGTAAAACGTGCAAAGAGGTCACTTCTTCAGCCAAGAAACAGCAAGCATTGCATTAAAACTTGTCAACATGAGTCAACATGAACTGATTAAATTTAGAAAGACTACCAAACTGTTTATAATGCCACTACAAAGTATAGTGCATTCCCATTGAACTCTGAAGGTATTTTGTGGGAGTTTGAAAGAAAACTTATATCACAAAGTGCGAAAATGATAAAAAAAAATAGGCTATAGGCATTGTTTTGATGGGATAATCTCTCACAGAGTCAATCTGATGACTCACTAATAAAGTCAGAGTAAAGTGGTAATAAACATATGTTAAATGGGAACAAACTTGACAGATATTTAAGAAAATACATACATGTATTAAATAAAGTACAAAAAATGAAATCCAAGAAATTCTTCCAAGAAATTAGCTTAGTTTTTTCATAAGTCAGGATTCTCATCTTGCTAGCCTAAAACAACCACTGGTTAGGAAACCAATCAACATCAGTCTTCATTGATAAGCCCATTGTTTTATCCTTTGCTGGTCCTTCAGCTGGACTCTTTGTCCCTGTTGGCGTGCTTTGGGCAGAGTGGGTGGTGCTGCTTTCTTTTCTCCCCACTTGATGCTCGTTTTTCTCTCTCCAGCAGCTGCTGCTCATTATTGCAGCGGTGGACAAGCACAGCGTCCTTGTTTTGGGATGTTTTCTGCGACAACAGGCGCTGCAGCATCTGTTTGTCAGACCGCTCCCGCCTGAAGTCATCTTCGTAAATCTTGAGCTGAAGGGATTTAACAAAAATGAACAGGGGTATTATTTTTTTAACAATTTGAAAAAATCTGTCAAATGTACTTTAGAACATACATGTTTTGTTTGGTGTAACTAGAGACTAGACTACTCATGTTGCCCATCCCAGTTGCTAAGTATGTATGCATGTATCGTATACATGTGCAAAGGGAATTAAAACAGTACCTGTTCCTGGAGTAGCGCCACCTGTTGACGCATCTCCTCCCTCTTTTTCCTGAGCCTCCTGTTCTCCTGCAGTGTGTGCTTGTGGTCGTTGTGCTCTGTCTGATATTCTTCTTCATAGATTTCAGTCTGCAATGGCAGTGAGCCAGTGTTAGACCTACATCTTGTGACACCACTGGGTGGCGCAGTTCACCCTCTTATTCAATCCTCTGCCTGAACATTAAGCAAAACTTTACCTGGCAACAGCAATTTAACATCAGCTATGTTCTTCCTTTTTTCCATTTTAGAGTTGTTCTTAAAAGAGTGACCAACCTGACATCTAAGTGCATCCAGTTGCTCTTTTAAATCTTTTACTTCTTGCTTTGAGTTTCCCAGACTTCCCAGTGAGGTAATAATTTGATTTTTTTCCTTATATCCTGCCTCTGAGATGGGAGAAGCTAGGAAGGACGAGGGGCGGTATCTGGAAATATGACCACTGGTGGGACATAATCCAGCACTAAAGGTTCCCTTTAGTGAAAACATAAGCAGATGTGATGCGCAACAGATTAGTCATAAATAAAGAAATTACAGGGCCTTGCAAAAGTATTTATACCCCTTCAACTTTTTCGAATTTTGTCATATTACAGCCACAAATTTCAATGGATCTTATTAGGATTTTATGTGCCTGCAACCACTAAATATCTAGAAACTGAAATACTAATTTTGAAGCCTTGGTAAAAATACTTTAAGTCTGAACTTTTACTAACACATGACTTTGAGCTCATCTAAACCATTCTATTTAGCTGTTACATGGTTAGGGTCATCGACCTGCTGGGAGGTGAACCTCTGCCCCTTTCTAGTCTTTTGCATCCGCTCAGTTTTTTTTTTTTTACAGGATTGCCCTGTATTTAACTCCATCCATTCTCCCACCATCTCTGACCAGCTGCCATTACTACAGTCCCTGCATTCTGGGTGATGTGGAGTGTTAGTATTCCACCAAACATATTGTTTTACATGTGGGTCAGAAAGTTCAGTTTTGGTCTCATCTGACCTGAGAACCATTTTCCACAGGTTTGCGGTGTCCACACAAGTCATTTTTTTAATTAGGTAACTTCTGAAGGAAATTAGTTGCACTAGATTGTTTTGTTGGGAATCAAGGTAATGTGAGCTGACATTTCTGTTCTCCTCACATTTATCCACTACTTTGTGTTGGTCCATTACATAAAATCCCAAAGAAATGCATATAAATTCATGGTTGCCTCATGACTAAATGTGAAATGGTTCAAGGAGCATGGATACTCTTGCAAGGCAGCAGAAAAATAAACACAACTGGCAAACTGAAAAAACAAAAACCTGCTTGACAGATGAGATGTCTTTCTCTGGCTGGTGCATCCTGCTCTCCAATAACCTGACATACTCTTGCAACTCCTGGTTTTTCTTCAGCTCTGTCATCAGCGCCTGTTCATAATAGTCCTTCGCACTCTGCAATTCAAAAGGCAGCTATAGACGTTACAAAGATAAACTACACGTACTGCCATCATTAGGAATTCCCCTGTGTACACCCTTCTACACCCGCTCTCACTGGAGTGTTAAAGTCAGTGAGGCGAGCTTGTGGTTGTGTGGGTGCTTGAAGTTTTGCTGTGTTTACTTGTTGTTGATCAACTTTGAGGAGCAGTTGGCTGTTCAGCTGTTTAATGGCACTGTTTTCCAGCTCCAAAGCCTGCAGCCTCCGCTGTAGACCCAGTGTGGCGCTTCGGTATACCTGGTCCCAGTCCTCATTAAGCTTCATCAGCTGTGGGATATCATCATTATCAACATCCTCACATAATCACAGCAAAGACTATCGCTGCAGTAATCAATAGCATCATCAATTTCACCATTTCTGTCATTTTTAGTCTGTCCCCACAACAGCATGGGGAGCAGAAATGAATGTGAGTGACATTTAAAATCTCAAAGGAGCATATCATTGAAATCAGGAAGCAAAGGTTGGATAATTCACCACATTCACTACAGCACTTTTCACATAACGCCTACATCCACATCCCTCCTCCAGCTTTCAGGGAGAACTAAATGTAATTGGCAACATCAGTAATAATATGTTGACCTGCACAGATTTTAGGGAGATGTTTTACCTCTTTGTTCACTCTGCGGAGCTCGGTATTCTTGTTGAGCAGAAGCAGTTTCTCCTGGTCAGTGGAGGTGACTGTCAGACTCTCAGTGATCAGAGTGACCTGCTCATCTGTGGACAGCAGTCTGTCACCCATTGGGCTCGCATTTTCTGACCTGCATATGAAAACACACAGAATAAGGGTATCATAATGTGCCATAAATAAAAAAACACAAATATGAAAATTAGGAGAGGATTTCTATTATTAAGCAAAAGCACATATGCACAAAAGAACATCAGGTACTTTTGAACACCCACTCACACAGAGTCCACTTCCAGAGAATCAAATAGCAGCTATTATGCACACCCACGTGGACATACACACATATGCATAGGCACATTTTGCACTCAAGACACTCACACACACACATTCGTGCAAATTGTGATGTTTTTTTTTTCATCTCTGACAATTAAAGTGTCTGTTTTCGATCAGACAGAAAGTATTTGCATATCGACAACCGTAGATAGCAGGCATAGTAATGATCCCTGAAAAAAAAAAAGATTTCTAGTGAACCACTTAGAGAGAAAAATAAATATTTGCATTCATTAATTAATCCAACTAGCTTCCCTCCTATGCCAGCTCTTTTGTGTGGTCTCGCTTAATAGTAAAATGCTGACAAGGAGGCAGTGAAGAGATATGCCCATAGGAAATCTGTTCATGGAGGAGCTCGGAACACTGCATGAAACCCCCCTCAGGGCTTCTTCACACAAGCATGCAGTTGGGCTACTGTAACCATACAGAGCGCAGTACTACAAAGAGTCCCAATCTGCAATCCCCTCTCAACCCCTTTACAAATACATGCTTTCATCCACTCATGTACAGTGTCCCGCTATGTGGAAAACCCAAGTTATTCGATTTCACAGAGCTGCCTTGTGAGGTAAAGTAAATGGAAGTAGCAACATGTAGGCTAAGTTTGGTTATTGCCAAAATAACATAAAATACATTCATTTTAGCAGATTGCATAGTCAATTGTACACTGAACTCTTAATTTAATGATCTTTTGAAGTTGCTGCAGTCATTTGAATAGGGTGTGCTGGAGCCCTAAAGACCAGGCTGGAAAACCACTGTAATATATTACTAAATCTTTTTACATGGAGTTTACATGTTCTTCCTGTGCACAAGTGGGTTATCTCCGGGTATTCCAGCTTAATCCAACAGTTCAAAAACATCACTGTTAGGTCAACTGGTTGCTCTAAAATTGCCCTTAAGTTTGAATGTGTATGCACAGTTTTTTGTGTCTCTGTGTTGCCCTGTGATAGACTGGCGACCTACCCAGAGTGTACCGTGCCTCTCGCCAAGGAGAGATGGATGGATGGATGGATGGATGGATGGATGGATGGATGGATGAGTGTTTGTTCACTAAAGAAGAGTTACTTATTGAACTAATTAATTTTTGAACTGTATGACGTGGGTCAGGTGTTTTGGATATCCTTCCAAGAGCTTCTCACAACAGTTTGCTTCGCCTACAAGTTTTCTATGAGACTAAGGTCAGAGCTTTTTGATTCTGGCATTTAGCAAATAGAAATAATGTTAGTAATCCTAACTGCCAGGAAAATGTACTTGTAATGTCAGACGGTGAGAATCAAAAAACATTGTGTCATTTTATGCTATTATATATAAGGTTTCAACTGTATTAAAAGCAGACTGGCTATGTTCTGGTTATCCAAATTTCCAGCCGTGAGATAAATTGGTGGAAAGTGGAGTATAAAAGAACGCTAGTTGTTATTCATTACAAACGAGAATAGGAAAAACTTCCTATATGGTCAGCATGCTTTAAATTTCATCACTGATCTAATTGGAGAAAGGTGGAAATGCACAGGTGAACTTAAATTGTACATTCAATCCAAGTACAACACCTTTAACAAATGATATGTACGTTTTTTTATGAAGGGACCTTTAACTAACCCAGCTATGCACACTGATGAAAACAAATATGCAGACAAGGACAAACAGGTGGCATGATTTCCTTTTTTTATTTTTTCAGGATTAGCTTTAAACGGCAACCACAGAAACACAGTACGACATCTGCAATTTCCTTCGTATTTTGTTTCTAGTTCATGTTTCTAGAATATGTCAGCCTAATGGGCTGACATGTTCTCTAAACTAAAGCATGAATAAAGCCAGGGGAATGCTCGTCACATTTAAAGTTCTCACAAATTTGCGTACACTTATCACTGAAACGATGTATTTGGTCTATTTCCTAAAATACTGAACTATAGTTACAAGGAAACTTTCCAAAATTGACGGATAATGTTAAAGGTCTACTGTAAACAAAGCTACAAACAATGTCACTTCCCTTTTTGTATAGAAACCACAGTGAATACTCGTGATGCTTGTTTCATTGATACAATGTGGTTTGTGTGAAAAACTTTATCAGTCAAGTGACTTCGTTTCTATACCTGAAAGGAGAACCCAGAAAAATATTCATCAAGTATGCAACCTCTATGATCTGTCACTCTGCTGTATCGAACAAGACATAAAGGTGATTGAAGCTAGTAAAAGGTTAATCATTCACTTCAAACCAGCAGTTCCAGGAAGTTTAGAATAAAGGCAGAGCTCAACTGCTAATAAAACGAAGCCGAAATGTAGCGTGGATGTCCTTAAATGCTAACCTATCTATGTTCAATAGCCTGTCCTGAAACTCAGGACAGTTTATTCAGCTGTAATACTGGAAGTACTGTATGCTGCATGTCTCTGTGATCAGAGTGTGAGGGTTATTTTTTGTTTTCAGAACTTCGGACAGATTGTGAGCACTGTGTGACCCGATTTAATACATTTTTTAACTGCATGCCATTTGGAATAGAGGCCAAAATGCCACTGATTTCATCAGCCATATGTTGATTCAGATAACACAGAAGGAGAGGGACAGACAGCTTAAGCTGAAACCCCTAAAAGGGAACTGAGCTTTGGTGTTTGACTATTTTTTAGTTATTTTAGGAAAAACTCTTTACATCTGTAAGTAGGGTAGTTATGCCCTATACCCTGTGCGACAAAAACATAAAAATACTATATTAAATACAAATTATTTCAAGTTTAAGGGCTTGACATTTTAAAAAATAATAATTTATTAGCGGTTTTTACAGCATTACTAAGTGGAATGCGTGAAGCCTACATCTTTGTGACCTCATTGGAAACTCCAAAGTCCCCCCTCATCCCGCCTCTCACTGAGGTGAACTTTTACATAAACTGCCTCAGAAGAAGTAGTTCATAAAACACTTAAGATTATAGAAAAGTCCCCAAATTAAAGTAAATCTATAATATTATAATGTATAATACAATTGTACTGTTTTTGTTAGACAATACAATAGAAAGATAAAAACAAAAGGTAAAAATAACAATATCCTCAACAGAATGTTAAAAAACCAATGAAACAGCTTAAAAGAGCAGGTTGTATCTCATCCTTAGGCAGCTTGTAAGAAATACACTTTTCCTGAGTTCCTATTTATGTGTAGGAAAGTATCACATGCTGTATACAGACCATAGTTCTTTAGTGGATATGTGTTCTAGAGGGCTCTGAGGAAGACTGCTGTCATTCTTGGCTGAATCATCTTGCTGAGTTCCTGCTGCTGCTGCTGATGAGGTTGGCAACGAAGAAGAAGATGACAACGACAACAACAGGTCCGAGTCCATGACTGACGACATTTCTAAAATCCTTCCGCAAGTCTTCGTCGAAGCTCTTCTTTCATCAACTCTCGGCTCAGCGTGTGGTGGAAAAGCATACATAGCGTTGTCAGTATTGATATAAAGCAAAAGAGGAAGCAGCCGAGACCATGAGCCACATGACACAAAAAAAAAAGGAAGTGACACGGACTTGCTGTTTCAGCTTTATGTGAAGAAGGGCCTGTCCCTCTGTGGGTACTTATTCAAGTGTTGAACCTCTCGCTCTCTAAGTGATCTGACAGTGCTCGAAATGTTTATACAGTTGACTGTACATCATTTGGAGTGTGTGGGAAAGTCCAGTGTGAATTTTTATGTGTATCAGCTAAGCTCTTGTGTTCTGTTTTCTAATGACTAATTCAAAACGGTACAAATAGGTTGCAGAGCTGAATAAATATGAATAATTTTTGCCAGAGATTATAATGTAAGACATGCAACAGATAATAATAATAGTAATAACAATGTTGATACATAGATTTATTCATGTCACATAATGACGGGGTCAGGATGATTGCATTCACTAGGGAGCTCATTACTGCTAGGCAGAGAAGAAAGCAAACTGCAGCAGGTTAATTACTAAAGCCTGGGCTCTTTCGAAAGGACAAACAAATGAATTACAAGATTTTTGTTAATTATGTACCTCTTAGCCTTGCAAAGCAGTCTTTAACTAGCACGAAGGAAATTAAAATGCCAATTTTGTTTGGAGGACACAATCCCCTCTAACTCTAAGAGATTTAAGACAACTCAGGATAAGGAATGTTTAGGAACCACACAGCCTGCTTAACAGTAAAGGTACAGTAGACCCAGTGAGGTGACTAACATGAAAATATGGTGCAATACTTCAAAGCTGGTGAAGATCTCTCTTAAACCTCTGTTACATATACATGAGATGGATTTCACTCAGGTTCACGGTTAGACTTCTGAATAGCCCAGAGTTTTTTTTTTCCTTTTTCATCTGTTTAACCCCAAAAGCTGAACATACAGCGGCACTGGCATGACATGAACTATAGGTTCCATTACTGGACAAGGACCAAGATGATTATGTAATTGAAACAATGATTTCTATTTAGAGCTGGTGGAAATTTTGGCTGGTAAAGCAGAAACACCACCCAGGCTCAGTGAATCCCCAAATGCTCTTCCAAGTGTACATGTACGTTGTTGGGTCTATTTTAGGAGAATCTAATACTACCCCCTAAAAGGTTTGTCCCGCTTATGTCCATCATAGGACATAGGCATCAGCAGTTCATAGGTGAGAGTCAAGGGACATCCTAGATAGGATACCAATCTGTTACAGGGCATCACAGAGCAAAATTAAACAACCAAGCATGCACGCATGACAGGTTTGCAGAATATGTACACTCCATGCAGAAAGGCCTATTGGACCTATGACTTTCTTGCAGCAAAACAACGGTGTGAGAAAATGTTCTCTTAGAGAAAAACCGACGTGAAAGCAGCATGAAGTAGAAAAAAATGATAAATAAAAAAATTTAATAAATAAAAAAGCTGATCTGGGGAAACTTTTTGGACTCCTAGTATCAGTCTTAGGTAATGTTTATGCGCAGTATGTACCACGTTAATACAGTATATCATGTGTTTAAAGTATGTGTGTTGGTTTTTATGCATCTCCCTTTTATATACTGTATGTCTATTGGAATGAAGGGTGTAAAATTCACTGTGTTTAGAACAGGCTACATTACTTTTGGCCATGATGTCATCTTGTTTATTTATTTTTTCGTACTGATCATGGGATGAAAGGTCATTACTCAGTGAGTGACCCCAAATAAGAGTTTAATTAATTAATCAGAAAGTAGTTCGGGCTGTGGCCACTTAGAGCTTAAAGCAGGCTGAGGTGAGTGGATATTCATTGGTGCAGATTAAGCATCTGCACAGCATAGCATCACATTAAATAATGCTATTATTAGATCGTTAAATGCAACTTAAATGTCAATTTTGTTGTAGGGGTGCATATGTCTGGTATGTTGGGACCCCAGCCATGGGTTACAACATTAAATTTTCTGGAACTTTCTGGAACTTTCAAAATAAATCCAATTAACCTACTTCCAGCACAGCCAGGAATAGAAACAAGAAGGGAATAACAGCGGACTTCCCATGACGTCACTGTTTGAAAAAATTCCCGCGTTCCAACAAACAGACTTCTTCCACGCAGCGGAACTGGAAGGAGAGACACAGCGCGCTAATGTCTCTTCGCTGGCAAACAGACATAACTATTCAAACTGGATCTAAGACTGTCATATGTTCACACGATCATATGCACTAAGTTAAGTAGGAACGAATTGCTGTTTGTGTATCCGGTATTCTTTAATGAACGGGTTAATTAAGGAGCAAGCGTGGCTTGACTTTTCTTTCTGAGGTCTACAGAAGCAAACTGTGTCAGTAGAGTTCCCAGCAGAGACCCTGTCTTTCCAACGCTGAGTGGAGCGGTTTTCCCGGTCTGAAGGAAGGACAAAGGTACCGCAACACAGCATGCCGCTCTGCGTGCAGTTTGATCCGGGCCAGCAGAACTAGTTGCCAACCCCACAGCTACGGAGGTTAGCTGCAAGTTTACCCTTTGTTCACCGTGGATGCTTTCCTCAACTTTGTCGCCCCCTGGCAACTTCTCCTCAGCACGGTTCACGTAAGAGGTAGTGTTTGGGCAGAGAAGATTAGTTTAAGCTAAATAATGTTCGTTTAATGACGTTTGTTTTTGTTTGTGTTGAGAAACTCAACTACAGTAAGAGCTAGCAGAATGGCACTCAGCTAAGGATGTGTTCTGTGTTGTGTTTTTAAAGTTAAGACAAACTTTATTTAAAGGGTGGTTTTAAACACAGATCGGCTATAACGCGCTGTCCACGCTTATGCATTTCAACCCTTTTATTAGTGGTATTTTAAAGGTATGTGTTTAATGCTGATAACAAGCTATAAGTTTATTTGTTACCTCCAACCGCTAACGGCTAAGAACACGTCCTCAGCCACTTTATGAGTCAGCTGAAGATCATTTACCCAGAAAGGTTGTTTGTTTCCAATCTTGGAAATAATATTTCCCTAAATATTATTTTACTAAACTTGATAACTAATTAAACACCATTAAGACCCATTTATCCAGAAAGCTTTGGTTCTTATTCAAAATAATATTTCCTTAAATATTATTTTACTATTTCCTCAATATTTCTTTATTTTAATAAATAAAGGCAGCTGATAAAACACTGAGAATTGGTCATCCAGAAGGTTGGTTTTATTCAGCAAATCATTCTTTAAAATTTAATTTTATTAAAATAAAATGTAGTAGCAAATACTATGTCACAGTTTAGCAACTTTTAGCTGAGGAATGTACATATGAACCATTGTGGGCTGCAGAAATGTTGAATGACATTGTATTTCTCCTAGTAAATGAGGCTAGTACAAAGTGCTTCCTATAAAAAGAGACTAATCCTTAATTGAGTTGACAAAACCAGATTAATGTTAGCTAGTATAGACTGGAGAGGTAAAATGAAAAAAAAAATAGTTAAGATAATTTTAAAACAAAAGTTATACACAGGGGACTCCTTCAAAGATGCAGTCATATTACTATTTGGTGCAGTACCATGATATAAAAGCAGAAGAGGCAACACAAATATTTCAGTGCTGCCCAGTCTAGCCCTGATTTGCTTCAGTGATTCCAGTCACATGTCTGTGCCATCTATCATGCACGCCCGTCGCAGAATTGCTTTGCCAAGCACAGGCTTTGGTGGGAGGGAGTAGCAATGCACTGCCTTTATTGACCCAAGCCTCTGTCAAATCCAAGAACAAATGGGCCGCTACTCAAAGGAGGGATTGATTTTTGGTCTAACAAGAGATAGTAGAGAGGAATCGAGAGTGTCCCATGGAGAGAGGATGACTGAGTGGTGGACAATTTGCCTTCTTTACGACTTGCCCTATATGTGTTTGAGTGAAATTCTTCATTAGCTGAAAGGGAAAGGGACTGTTTTCCAACAGTCTTGGAAAAAATGGCAATCAGGGTCTCTTCAGCCAGGCATAGAATTTTAAACTTTTAATTTCCAGGCAATGCTATGTGGACAGAGTCATCTTGAGGCAATGACTGAGTACTCTGCATTTAGTAAGCGCATCTCTTCCTGCATTAAAATAGAACAATTCTAGTGTGCTTCATACTATCATAACTGTGGTTGAGGAGAATCTTTATAGGTCTAGTGATCCTTTTGCATAATTTATTGTATAAGCATGTCTGCTCCTGAAAATTACATACAGAAGTCACACATGGGGCAGATAACAGGCCTGCACTCTCATCATGATTACTCCATCCTCAGCAAGTGAGACAACATTGGAATTAACTGTAGAACCTGATCTGTGTTTGGACTGCTTTGATCCTGTGGAGCTTCCTGAGTTATCAGAAATATTAGCTTCATCTAAACCTTCAACTTTATTTACTGTGAAGGATGTTATTTATAAGATAGTTTTATTTAATTGAAACGGAAAGCTAAAGTAGCACATTTATGTTGTTTATGTTATAAAAAAAACAAACTGTGGAAGTAACGGATGAGCTGGTGTGGGTGAAGCATGTTTCCCCCCACACACACACACAATGTTCAGCCGCCAAATCGGCGAGTATATTATTTTAATCAGTACAAAGCAAAGTTAAAAGAGCTTTTGTTATGCTTTGTTGGTTATTAAACCAGGTCTTTAAGGTTCTGCTGGAAATTGGACCGAGAAATTCCGAGTGGATTGCTGATTTGGATTCCGCTAGTGAGAAACAAGATGGCGAGCCGTAACCCAGGAACCCTGTAACTGCCGTCTAGCAGGAGCTACACATCTGCTGGACATTGCGAGTCATCCAAACTGGTATGACCTGCCCATGCTTTCCTAAAAAAAGAGCAGTGGATTCAGAGAAACGGGGTTAACCCCTCAGGAGCATCAGAGAGAAAATACATTGATTTAAAGCTGTTGTGTTGTATTGTTTTTTTCCTCTTCTCGAACCACATCCAATATCCATTGTTAGTGTGTGGAATGTAAAATTGTTTATTTGGGGAATAATAGAAACAAGAAATGGTTAAAACAGGAAATTAAAACACCTTAACTTCTTAAAAAGAACACTAAATAACTAAAATAGATTTAAACAGATTAAAAACACACAAACTGTAAATTAAATAGATTAACAGTATCAACTTGAACTTAAATAGAGCTATAACCTAGGTTTAAATAAATAGTATCCTTTTAATACCTGACATTAGGTTTAAATTTCAACAGGGATTACATAAAATATTCCAAAAGAAATAAGGAAACTATTTTGGATTGAATTTTGTGTCATTGTACGTCAACTGTTGTAATATTGTTTTTTTTTTTTCTCTCAACAAATAAGAAGCCGGCAGTTTAAACTTATTTTTTGTCTCTGTGGTCATTAACACACTTACGCATTTCTCTACTCCCGTAGCCGTACCTAGCACTGGTCCTATTGTCTGTTCTATTAACTGTAAACACATCGTGAGTGTACACTTCCAATAGGTAAAATCATCAGGCAGCATAGGATACATTTTCACTGTTACACTGATGATACTCAGCTTCACTTATCCATGAATCCTGATGAGCCCAACCAGTTAGATAGACTACAAGCATGTCTTGAAGATATAAAAACTTGGATGTCTTTACATTTTCTGCTTCTAAATACGTCTTTGGACCGGAGTCTTTATAAAAGAAACTGCTTAGTCAGTCACTTAACCTGGATGGCATTAAATTGACCTCTGATAATAAAGTAAAAAACCTTGGTGTTATTTTTGACCAGGACATGTCATTTAAATCCCATATTAAACAGGTTTCTAGGATTTCCTTCTTTCATCTCCAGAACATTGCCAAAATTAGAAATATCCTGTCCAGAAGTGACGCTGAAAAACGAGTCCATGCATTTGTTACTTCAAGGCTGGACTATTGTAATTTGTTACTATCAGGATGTCCACAAAATGCAGTTAAAAGCCTTCAGCTGATTCAAAATGTTGCAGCAAGAGTTCTGATGAAAATTATATTTCCCCTACTTTAGCTTCCCTTCATTGGCTCCCTGTTAAATCCAGAATAGAATTTAAAATTCTCCTCCTCACATATAAAGCCCTTAATGATCTAGATCCATCATACATCAGAGATCTGATTGTTCCATATGTTCCTAACAGAGCACTTCGTTCTCAGACTGCAGGTTTACTGGTGGTTCCTAGAGTCTCTAGAAGTAGAATGGGAGGCAGATCCTTTAGTTATCAGGCTCCTCTCCTGTGGAACCAGCTCCCAGTTTTAGTCCGTGAGGCAGACACCCTGTCTACTTTTAAGGCTAGGCTTAAAACTTTCCTTTTTGATAAAGCTTATAGTTGGAGTGGCTTAGTTTATCAGGGAGGGAGCCTTCCTCCCTCCCTGTTGGATGGAGTAAGGGGGAGTCAGGTTTAGCCTAAACCGGCTCAGTGACGGTTGAGGTGCAAACACACCCTCCATTTCTGCTACCTGTATTAGCCCTTCTCTTTTCCAATGGTTATAATCAGTCTGACAGAGAGAGGTATCCCAATCCTTGTGGTTTTTAGTATAACAATGACCATCAGTGGGACCCTTTGTGGGGTGCCTTGAGACGACATTGTTGAAAATAAGCGCCGTTTAACTAAAATAATCTGAACTGAAACTTTCTGTGTAGTTATGCTGCTATAGGCTTAGGCTGCTGGAGGACATAATGACCACTTTCACCTCTTCGCTACATTCTCACACTACTCTTCAATTTTGCATTATTTGCTGTTATATCAGCTTTTAACTTTGTTCTCTCTCTTTTCTTTTCCTAGAAGCTACACCTGCCCTGACTCTGTGTCTACCTGTGACACCTTTCTGGAGAGAGTTTTTCCTCTCCACTGTCGCTACATGCATGCTCAGTATGAGGGATTGCTGCAAAGTCATCGCCAGTGACTGTCCACTGTCTCTACATGCTCATCCGGGAGGAGGGAATGCTGCAAGTCACCGACTGGATGCAATCTGCTGGGTTTCCTTAGGATGAAAAACTTTTTATCCAATTTGAATAAATAACTGAATCTGACTGCACTGTTCAATGGTTAGGACTAATTGGAATGTATGTACCTGAGTTTTGTGAAGTGCCTTGAGACAACATGTGTTGTGAATTGGCGCTATATAAATAAATAAACTGAAATAAACTGAAACTGAAACTCATCCACATGAAACCTCACACCCTTACCCTTTTTATTAAAGCACAATGGATATGCCACTGATGTTTGGACAGCACAGAACTGCTGAATACCAAATAAATCATTAACTGTGCAAACTGTGTTCCAGAGAAGTCCCCAGTAGAGACGCTGTCTCAACAAGCCGAGTGAAGCGATTTTCCCTGTCAGAGAAGGACAACAAGTAGGTAACGTGGTACCAACAACTTTGGTTTTCTTACCAACAACAAAATGTGACGCATGTACAAAAGGTGCAAATGAATCAGTGAACCTCAATTTTGCAAAATATCAGTATCAGTGTGGACACAACCTTCTAACTATGAGAGAAGAAAGCTTTATTTTTTTTCTTGCTCTATTTAAATCTGTAAAAAAAAGACTTTGGTGATGTCAGTTGTTGTCACTGTTCTAATATATTACATCTGTATATCTTGTTGACTGAAACTGCAGGACAATATGAGGGAAAAAGAATGTGTAGCTCATGGCTGACTTTATTAACTATAATTTGTTTTAGTTGATACAAGATTGTTTAAATGAAGAAGTTTGCTGTCAATAAGTTCCATAAAAACAACATTATTCAACTCTTCCCACGAGGTTTCGTCAATGCATTCTAAAATTGTTTATTATTCTGCTGAAAGCTACCATTTTTTTGACCTATGCAATTAAAAGCATCACTGAACCATGCCATGGCACTTGTTAATGAGACTTTATTCTGTTTTAGGTAAATTGCAACTGTTGAAAATTCACTGCTGTGCAACTACAGCTAAGCACCAAATTTGCAACTATCCAGAAAACAGCTATACGTGAGTTTATGTTACAGTCTGGGAACATTAGCTGAAAGAAATACACCTCTTGAGCCTTTGCCTTTGGTCTTTTCATCGATAGAAAAAAAAAAAATCATGCCTAGTCTGTTGGTCGTTGCAGCCCTGTTTTTATTTCCCAGCATAATTTTCTCATCTTTTAATTACATTTCTCTTGCCGAGAGGTGCAGAGAGACAGAGATCACCAATGGTTTAACCGGATACTTGTTATTAATTTAGCCAGTTAATCACAAATCCTTACTCTATTCCACGAGCTTTTCATACTCTCATTGAGGATTAAACACCACCCCACTTTACACTTTTCTTTGGGTGAGCTTATTACTGAAGACAGTTCATTCTGGGGTGGCCATGGCACAATATATCAAAGGCCTTGTTCACTGTCTACATGAGGCTGTTGCAGGCAGTAAACCGAATCTGATTCATTTAATAAAGTCCATCAGTATCCCTCTTGTGGTTTTTTATAGTTTTAATTACACTCCTTCCTCTATGTTCTACTCTTTCCCTCCCTTTCCAATGCTGTTTTTGTTTTTTCTTCACTGAGTCAGGGTAACGATACCAAATAATTGTCACATCTGGACTAGACCCTAACTTGGATTTTTTGATAGCAGTATGTAGTTATCAGATGCAGAAGCTCTAACAAGTGACTGAGAGAAAGAGCCGTAGCATTGTTCTGCTTTATAAACTGTGAATCAGAATCAAAGTGTGCTGGGAAATTATAGTGAAAAGCCACTTGGATCTTTTCCAATTAATCAGAAATGTTGCTGAGCTGAAGTAGCTATGCCTATCTCACTGATTTGCACAGGGATATGGTGTTGAGGGGATCCCTAGTTACACAAACATCTATCAGCACACAAATCTGTCGAGCAAGTTTTTGTAAATAATGAAAAATTTGCAGGCAAACGAGGGTGTGTAGGCGTTAGGGCTGCAGGAGCTTGAAATATCACAGAAGGCTGCGTCCAGAATATTTCATTTTTACCTCTTCTTGCAACAATATCTGTGGTCACATGGGGTTGGAGATTTGAATTTAATGAGATATGATGAGACTGAAAGGAACATGAAGGGCAGCATAGTTCCTGGAAGGATGTCAGGAGAAACAATCAGCTTAAAATAGGCATTTAGCGGTTCAGACTTTTTCTATTTCACTATTCACTTACTGCAGTACTATACACTCTGACACATTCAGATGCATTTTAGGAAATTAGAAGACCAAAAAAAGGTAATTTACTCAGCAAATAAATTCATTAAGGTCAACTTCATCAATAGATTCATTGCACACAGTGATACATTTCAACAGTTTGTTTCTATTCATTTTTAAGATTATGGCTTGCAGTCAATGAACATCTGTAATGTTCACGTGTGCTGAATGCATGGTCTGGGCTTCTTTTGCATGAATCACTGCATAAATGCAGCATGGCATGGAGGCTATCAGCCTGTAGCTCTGTTGAGGTGTGAAAAAGAGGTTGCTAAGACAGACGACATGGGTCCCCAAATGATCACTGACTGTGGAAACTTCATGCTGGACCTCAAGGAAATTGGATTAATCTACCTTCCTGGTCTTCCTCCAGAATCTTAGACATTGATTTCAAATTGAATGGGGCTACTGACTCCAGCTGTGGTCCAGTCCTTTAAACCTTCCCTAAACTCTTCAATGGGATTTGCTTCACCACCAACCAAAAATCTGCAGTTATCTCTGTTGCTTCTGCACATTTTTTCACCCAACCTTTCCTTTTTTTAATTGTTTTTATGTAATATCCATATTTTCTGATAAATTCAATTCCAGTATTAATTTGCTATAAGCAACAAATATCAAAATTTACAGAAATCCATGAAAATATCTCGATGTGAAGTGAATCTATGTATGGGTTTTGCTTTTTAAATTGAATTACCAAATTAAATTACCTCTCATTAAACGATCATTTATTGGGATGCAATTTGATTAGAAATTGGCCCCCAAGTAAATAGAGCTGATCAGAAACAGTAAGATCACATTTTTGATTTTCAGCTGTTTCTGAACAACAGAGCCAAGTGTCTGCCCTCACCTGACTGTGGCAATAAGTTATTGCGTCTTCGCCAGAACACATTTCTACAGCAGCTCTCTAACATGTCACATTTCCAGGGCGGATCATTATTGCATTACAACAGCTCACCCATGTGAATGAATAGAGGGAGCTGAAGAGTCTTGCTGAGACAACAAAAATATTCCATTTTAGTAATTTGGGAGCAACAAGCAGTCATTACAGGACAGAGGTGATGTGAATAGGAACTTCCTGATGTGTGAAATATGTTTGTATACTCAGTCTTGATTTTATAAAATGCTATGCGTGTGTGTGTGTGTGTATGTGTTCATGTGCTTGTACGCTGACTGAACAGTATCAGCTGAGTTTTGTGCTGAAGGTAGAAGGTGCCATCAGGTCAATTAAAATGTGCTCCAATTTAAAACAAACACTACATCAAGTCCATTGATATTCCACAATTAGAATGCATTGATAGGAACATTTTAATATTGTAAGGATCAGCATAAGCTACTATGCTGTAAAGAAAGAGTGTGAAACTTTACACTTTTGAACTTTTAAAAGTCACAGAAGAATTGTTTTTGAATTGAAAAAACATTTAAGAGTTTATACACCTCTTGTCCCAAAAAACCCCCTTAATCGCCTAGATTTAACAAAGCAAAAAGGTAAGAGCCTCCAATTGAATGTTTGTTCATGTTTCAGCTGGAAACAAGTTATTAAACCCTAATTAATACGAACAGTAGCTTCTAATTTCTTAAACGACCCTGTGGAAAGACATCATTCTGTTTCAGAAGGGTTACAAGGGTTACAAGCTAAGAAAACATCTAAGGAGATTACTGAAAATACAAAATCTGGGTTAAGAACTATCAAACGCATTATTAAAAACTGTCATGAATACTTGTTTAGAGCCAGCCAGCAAGCTGCATTGTGACACAGATTAATAGCTGCTTACTGTGACGCAGGCTCTGAGCCTCATACGTCCACAAACTATCTGAGTAACGATAATTTGTTGATGTCAACCAAGTATCTGAATAATGAGCACAAGACGGTCTGACCAGCAGGGACAAGGACAACCCGAGGCAGAGACAGAAGTAAGGCATCTTCTCCACGAAGGAGTCTAAAGTCTAACCCATATATTCCACCCCTCACCTTTTTTGTAACCAATCGTTGTAATTTTGTTCACATCTTCATTGTATGAAACATGTATGCACTGAATGATCAGGGCCCTTCCTCTGGGATATTGTGTCTGCCTAAGTGTGTACAGTGAGTTGAACAGAACAGGAGTTCTTGTGCAACCAAACCTTGAGTCCTCAATAAATCCTCAACAGAGAGAAGTAGGTTTGTGATCTGTTCACATAAATGAACACCCTGAGTTTTTAAACTCAACACTAATCAGAAAAAAAGGCCTCAATTTGTACTCGTACTCGTCGTACTCGTCGTCTTGTGCTTATCCGGGACCGGGTCGCAGGGGGAGCAGACTCAGCAGAGACACCCAGACGTCCCTCTCCCCAGACACCTCCTCCAGCTCCTCCGGGGGGAGCCCAAGGCGTTCCCAGGCCAGCCGAGAGACATAGTCCCTCCAGCGTGTCCTGGGCCGTCCCCTGGGCCTCCTCCCGGTGGGACGTGCCTGGAACACCTCCCGAGGAAGGCGTCCAGGAGGCATCCGGTATAGATGCCCGAGCCACCTCAACTGGCTCCTCTCGATGTGGAGGAGCAGCGGCTCTACTCCGAGCCCCTCCCGGATGGCCGAGCTCCTCACCCTATCTCTAAGGGAGTGCCCGGCCACCCTACGGAGGAAGCTCATTTCAGCCGCTTGTATCCGGGATCTCGTTCTTTAGGTCATGACACAAAGTTCATGGCCATAGGTGAGGGTAGGAACGTAGACAGACCGGTAAATCGAGAGCTTCGCTTTTCGGCTCAGCTGTCTCTTCACCACAACGGACCGGCACAGCGCCCCCATTACTGCGGCAGCCGCACCGATCTGTCTGTCGATCTCCCGCTCCATTCTTCCCTCACTCGTGAACAAGACCCCGAGATACTTGAACTCCTCCACTTGAGGCAGGAACTCTCCTCCCACCTGAAGAGGACAAGCCACCCTTTTCCAGTCGAGTACCATGGCCTCTGACTTGGAGGAGCTGATCTTCATCCCAGCCGCTTTACACTCGGCTGCGAACCGCCCCAGCACATGCTGTAGGTCTTGGCTAGAGGGGGCCAGCAGGACCACGTCATCTGCAAAAAGAAGAGACGAAATCCACTGGTCCCCAAACCAGACCCCATCCGGCTGTGTCTAGAAATCCTGTCCATAAAAGTTATGAACAGGACCAGTGACAAAGGGCAGCCCTGCAGGAGTCCAACATACACCGGGAACAGGTCCGACTTAGTGCCGGCAATGCGGACCAAACTCCTGCTCCGCTCATATAGGGACCGGATGGCCCCTAATAAAGGGCCCGCCAATTCCATATTCCTGGAGCACCCCCCACAGGGCATCACGAGGGACACAGTCGAATGCTTTCTCCAGGTCCACAAAACACATGTGGGTAGGGTACTCGAGGGTTGGGCAAACTCCCATGAACCCTCAAGTACCCTGTAGAGGGTATAGAGCTGGTCCAGGGTTCCAAGACCACGACGAAAACCACACGGCTCCTCCTGAAGCCGAGGTTCGACTATCGGCCGGACTCTCCTCTCCAATACCCTCGCATAGGCCTTACAAGGGAGGCTGAGGAGTGTGATCCCCCTGTAGTTGGAACACACCCTCCGGTCACCCTTCTTATGAAGGGGGACCACCACCCCAGTCCGCCAGTCCAGAGGCACTGTCGCTGACCGCCACACAATGTTGAAGAGGCGTGTCAACCATGACAGCCCCACAACATCCAGAGATTTGAGGTACTCAGGGCGGATCTCATCCACCCCTGAAGCCTTGCCACAGCGGAGCTTTTTAACCACCTCGGTGACTTCAGCCTGGGTGATGAAAGAGTCCAACCCTGAGTCCCCAGCCTCTGTTTCCACCAGGGAATGCATGATGGCAGGATTGAGGAGATCCTCGAAGTACTCCTTCCACCGCCCGATGTCCCCAGTCGAGGTCAGCAACTTCCCACCCCCACTAAAACAGTGTTGGCGAAGCACTGCTTCCCCCTCCTGAGGCGCCGGACCGTTTGCCAGAATCGCTTCGAGGCCAACCGGTAGTCCTTCTCCATGGCCTCACCGAACTCCTCCCAGGCCCGAGTTTTTGCCTCTGCCACAGCCCGGGCCGCAGCACACTTGGCCTCACGGTACCCGTCAGCCGCCTCAGGAGTCCCACAAGCCAGCCACAGCCGATAGGACTCCTTCTTCAGCTTGACAGCATCCCTTACTGCCGGTGTCTACCACCGGGTTCTGGGATTGCCGCCGCGACAGGCACCGCAGACCTTACGGCCGCAGCTATGGGCAGCAGCATCGACAATAGATGCGGAGAATATGGTCCACTCGGACTCTATGTCTCCAACATCCCCCGGAATCTGGTCAAAGCTCTCCCGGAGGTGGGTGTTGAATACATCCTTGGCCGAGGGCTCCACCAGACGTTCCCAGCAGACCCTCACTATGCGCTTGGGCCTGCCAAGTCTGTCCAGCTTTCTCCTCCTCCAGGTGGTGATCAGTGGACAGCTCAGCCCCTCTCTTCACCCGAGTGTCCAAAACATGCGGCCGAAGGTCTGATGATACGACAACAAAGTCGATCATTGGCCTCCTGCCTAGAGTGTCCTGGTGCCAAGTGCACAGATGGACACCCTTATGTTTGAACATGGTGTTCATTATGCCAATCCGTGACTAGCACAGAAGTCCAATAACAAAGCACCACTCGGATTCAGATCGGGGAGGCCATTCCTCCCGATCACGCCTCTCCAGGTGTCACTGTCGTTTCCCACGTGGGCGTTGAAGTCCCCCAGCAGAATAATGGAGTCTCTTTTGCACTATCCTGCACCCCTGACAGGGACACGGAGAAGGCCGGGTACTCCGCACTACCGCTCGGCCCGTAGGCCAAAACGACAGTCAGAGACCTATCCCCAACCCGAAGGCGCAGGGATGCGACCCTCTCATCCACTGGGGTAAACCCCAACACAAGACGGCTGACCTGGGGGGCAGCAAGCAAACCCACACCAGCCCGCCGCCTCTCCCCGTGGGCCACTCCAGAGTAGAAGAGAGTCCAGCCCCTCTTGAGGAGATGGGTTCCAGAGCCCACGCTGTGCGTGGAGGTGAGCCCGACTATTTCTAGTTGATATCTCTCGACCTCCCGCACAAGCTCAATTTGTTAGGTAGCATAACAATTGGACACTGAAGCAATGGAAGATGGTGATGTGGTCTCATAAGTCCAGATTCACACTGTTCCAGAGTGATAGGTGCATCAGGGTAAGAATACAATCTGGGATTGTTTCAGGTGAATACAATCTGGGATTGTTTCAGGTGGTCAGGTATGGGCTAAATGACTCTATGAGCCCAAAGAAGGAGGACTGACTGAATATACTGAATGACCAGGTTGTTCCATCAGTGAATTTCTTTTTTCCTGTGCTGCAGGTATATTCATAGATGGCACCACTCGGATTCATCAGGCATTGGTATTGTGCTATTGTGCAACAGTGGTTTAAGTAGCATGAGACACCATTTTCACACATGGATTGGCCGCCATGTGTTCAACCCTATTGATCCGAGACCTTAATCCCATTGAGAATCTTTGTGATGTGCTGGGGAAGTATTTGTGCAACAGAACGTCTCTCCTTTTATCCTTACAAGATCTCTGCAAAAAACGAATGCAACTCTGGATGGGAATAAATGTTGTGAGATTACAGAAGCTTATTAAAACAGTGCCACTGTGAGTGTGTGCTGTAATCAAAGCTAAAGGTGTTCCAACAAGATATTAGAGTTTGTGACTTTTGTTTTGTGGGCAGGCAGTGTAATAACTTCCTATTTTGTGATTAAATTGTTCACTTTCTGTATTCTGTTTACAATCAGAAGAATAAAAAACACAAAATCTCTTTTAAACATAAAACTGATAACTCTGGTAGAAAACAGTATGTGTCAGCTTCAGTAATAAGTGATCAGTAATAAACTCCCCTGAAACAATTACAAAATAGTCAGAAAGCAATAATATCAGTATATAAAATACCAAAAAATAGTAGAAAGGTTTAACTTACATTTGACAAACCATTCTTTTTAAAAAACAGAATTGGATTCAGGGCTGCACATTGGCACAGTTGGTAGCACTGTTGCCTTGCAGCAAGAAAGTCCTGGAGTCCTCCATGGAGTTTGCATGTTCTCCCCGTGCATGTGTGGGTTCTCCACGGATACGCCGGCTTCCTCCCACAGTCCAAAAACATGACTGTTGGGTTAATTGGTCTCTCTAAATTGCCCTTAGGTGTGAATGAGTGTGTGCATGGCTGTTTGTCCTGTATGTCTCTGTGTTGCCCTGCGATGGATTGGCGACCTGTCCAGGGTGTACCCCACCTCTCGCCTGTAGACTGCTGGAGATAGGCACCAGCTCCCTCCGTGACCCACTATGGAATAAGCGGTATAAAAGATGAATTAAGATTTGGATTAAGTACTGGACCTGTCCAATGGCAGTCCTACTACAACACAGGATAAATAAAGTTATTTTCTGCAATATGACATTTTATATTGATTTTTTTTTATGTTTTGATGTTTTTTTTTATGTTGACAAGGGGAACTAGTGGACTGTCTATTTGATAACTTAAGTCACAGGAAAAAAATGTTCCTATGACTGTCATTACAGTCATGAAAAAACTAAGTAAACCCTTACTGCTTACAATGATTCAATAGGGGAAATAGAGGCCAGGGCAGTACAAATAGAAAAAGACCAAATAAGTTTAGCTTGATAGAAAGACTTGCCAGTGAAAGCTTCTAAGCCTAATGAGAATCACAAATTAGAAGTTGCCTCTTTATGAACCACAAGACATCTGGAAAAATGTAATTTGGACATATGAGACCAAGGTAGAAAGGTTTGGATAGAAAGCTCAACAGCATGTTTTGAAAACAATTACGTGCAACAAATCAGCACGAAGACCTCAAACCAACTGTCAAACAGAGTGCTGGAGAGTGGATGAATCTGGCTTGTTTTGAAGCCACAGTACCTGGGCATCGAGCAGTCCATATGAAAATCATGAATTCCTCTGATGCTGAAGTGTTTTAGTCAACTGTGGTTGGCTGACTGAAACTGGATAATGTTCAAAACAATGTTCCCAAATACGGCAGCAGATCTACAACAAATGGCTGCAAAAGAAAATAATGAAAGTGTTGCAATGATCAGCCAAAAAAGACCTCAGCTAGACTAAAATTACTGTGTTATAACTTAAGAGCTGATCATAAACAACTATATCTGCAAACCTCAATAAACTGAGGCAATGCTGTAAAGAACATTGGCCAAACTTCTTTGACAATGACATGGCAGACTGTTATACTGACCATTTGAATCATAGTGTGTACTCGGTTTTTCCACAACTGTGCAGTAATATTTTTTCCCATAACTGTATCTGGAAATATTTTATACCTTAGATACGTTTGATATGTTAACTTACACATAATGCATAGCTACTTTGTTCAGAGTATGCCACAATTCACATTTACTTACCAACCAGGGTTAGGGTTAAAATAACCTCAGCTAACGAAAGTGATGCACAATAGTTAATGCATGACAATAGAAACAGCTATGAAATAAAATAAAGAAATAAAATAAAATACATAGTAAAATTAGCAATAAAATAGCAATAAAAGTAACAAACCAACATATACTCCATTTCAAATTAATTATGGGATCAAATTCAATTATTTCTTGCAGAAATGTATTGAATGGCTGTGTGTGACTGAATAAAAAAAGGACTTTCAGCTTTCTCTGAATTAACCATTTAGAACAAAAACTATTCTTTTTAGCAGAGGATCAGGTTAGAGACTCAGAGACACAGATGGCTGCTGCGGGTGAAGTATGTGGGGTTTCTGCTAAACTCCTGAAAGAGAACCCTACCTTTCCATTTCCATTCATTTGCTCAGAGCCAATATTCCTATTTATGATGAGAATCGAGAAATGATAAATGACTGCACGCTACCTAATAAATATGAAATTCCTGGATCATTAACTGGATTAGACTGGAAAGAAAATTGCATAATCAGCCAAAAGAATCACTGGAGTCAGATACTCATCAATAAGATTGCATAAGCTTACCAGAGATAGTTAAGGGAATGAGGGGAACAGTGGATAGTCTGAAAGGATTAAATGAGTGAGAGATAAATAGCAGTCTGAAGCAATTAAGGAACATGACCTTCTATTTAGCTTTAAAATTGGGTTGTTATTGTGTTGGATAGTCCTCTTGCTTAGTCCCAAACCTTCAGAATGCATGTTGTGGGTAAAAAGATAAAAGTTTAAATCCAGCAAGGGGACAAAGGGGACTTGGAAATGTGGAGATTGAGATACTGTCTGTATCCAGGTCTTATTTTGTCAAATATATAGCACTGATAGCACCTATCACCAGGATTGCTTTTAGCTTCCAGCAAAGATCACTGGTGATCTTTGCTGGAGGCTAAAAGATCAGCAAAGATCACTGGTGAGCTTGGGGAGAAGATGTGGCCCAGACTGCTGTAGAGGGCCATCCCTCCAGCTGGTTGACAGGCTAGTCAATGTGTCTAATCAACTGAAGACATCCTATAGGGATACAGGCTCTGAATCAAAGAAGTGCTGGCACTATGATTCACCTCACCTCTAGCCAAAGAGCCTCTGTGTTTACCTGAGCTAAGGTGGCTCTCTGCCCTCTTAAACTTGCAGTCATGTAGCAGAGGGACAGAGAGGATAAAAGAAAAGATTCTGAGCAGGAAAATGATCTTTTCTTTGAGTATTTTGCCAATAATGTGTTTGAGCATTAAGTTATGACAGGAAGTATGATGGCTCCTACCTCTGATGATTCTTAACCCAATCATTTTCTGTAAGGGTTGGGGGGATTTGGAGGTGGGGGCTCTTTTTATCCCAAAATAACAATAGACACATTTTGTATGGTTTCACAGTTCATCACGGGGCCAACTCAGAGACAGACAATAATGCACACACTCACATTTAAGGTCAGTTCAGAGTCACCTATATAGCTCTATTTGGCCCGAATCCACTCTACTCAGCCTGCTCTGCGAGCGTTTCCATTACTGTTTTTTCCGTACCGGTACCTAGTTTTTTGGTCCCTACTCCGGAGCAGGTACAACCTGGGCTAAGTAGGGACTATATGTGAAGTGAACGGACTGCTGTTCACTCATTGGCCAAGGGCAGGAGAAATGAGAAGGTTTTAACTGAGGTAGTGCAGGGAAGGTAATAACACTCAAGAGTGACTAAAATAATATTAAGGACCACAATGGCCAGAGTGGGTCAAACCCAAATATAATTTTACTTTTTACAAATAATAAATCATGCCTGACAGCTGAAAGAAAGGGAGCAGACAGAGAGCAGCTGGCTGTAATCAGACTGCATGCATTGGGTCAAACGGGAGGAAGACCCCGCTGAATCCGCGGAGCACGAACGTCCAATCTAAAACTAAATTTACCGCGGTCAAAATTCCACGGTTTTGCGCTTTAAAGTCCTTCTCCTTGTTATTGCCATGGCTGAAACAAAAACAGAGGGCAGGACAGATATTAATCTCTATAATTGTTACTTCTTCAGGCAAACTTTGGTGCATGACCAGTCCAGACAGCAGCGTCTCTCTGCTTTGCTTTTCCTGCCACACACCCTCACATCAGTACCCCTGAGCCTTATTTTAAAGGTTCAGGCTGGGCTGTGGTCCAGATGATTATCCCAGTAGATAATTTTTGCATGAAAAAAAGACATCCTTGCATATACAATAATAAAAACATTATCTGTATTTTGTTTCTTTCTGTTTTCTTTTCTATGTATGTATTTTTTTGTTTCATATAGAGTGCATTAATGTGACCATGTCACACAGTAAAGTTAATAGCAGCAGAGCGCTATGCTGACAGCTGGAGGCGGGCCTTTAAGCCGTAGCTCCAGCCTTTAATGCCAGGTTCTGTGTTGAGTAGAGCGAGACTAGGTGGAGTGTAGCCGTGCCGCCTAACTAGAGCTAGTGGAAAAGGGGCGTTAGATGAAGAATAGAAGTGCAATACCAAGAGAAAACGTATGCATGGAGATTATATATTGTACTTCACACAGTAACAGCTACACTAAGATTTGAACTGTTAAGTGAGTTAACTACCAGATTCTGAACCTACCCATCATTCCATTGTCTTCTGCTTATCTGATCACATCAGAAAATGCCAAAGAGTCTGCTCTCCAGCTACTGTGCCCAGCTCATTCTGGGAGATCCCAACACGTTCCCGGGCCAGAAGGGATTTTAGTCAGTCCAATGAATTCTGGGTCTGCCCTGGGCTCCAAAAGGAGGTGCCCAAGGATGCATCCTGACCAGATATCCAACCCCTTCGCAGTAGCCCGCTTTAAGTTCAGAAGAACAACAGCTCCACTTTAAGCTCTCTCCTGGTAATTAAGTTACTTTCTTTATGTTCAAGTCTGAGTCCAGTCCCTCAATAAGGGAGGTTCATTCAGCCGCCTGTACCAGGATCACATTCTCTCAGTCATGACCATAGCTGAAGGTCAGAAACTAGATCTTGCAGTGAATCAAGAGCATCACTTTTGAGTTCAGCTGGGACAGCACTTGCATTTCTGCAAATAAGTCTGCATTCGATCTATACATTGCTCAGAAAATACCAAAAAATAAATGAAGAAAATAAAAAATATCTGAACTCCTACTCCCAAGGGAAAGAAAATCTCCAACTCTCCAAAGCAGTTCACCATTTTCCGGTTTAGAACCATGGCCTTGAACTTAGAGAAGCTGACTCCTAAATGTGTGGGATTTTGCTGTTAAAATGTTTACAGTTATTCTTGAGGCTCTTCTCTTTTTTAAAACTCATTTAAAATTCACCTTACAAAAATTCACCTTACAAAATGCAAATTAGACATTTTTGAAATTTACACACTTTTTCTCATTCATGCTGCATCCTTCTTGGATGATAAAAGTGAGCAACAGAAAAATATCCATGTTTCCAGATAAAATTACTTTCCCAAACTTCACTTTAAGCAGTAAAAGTGTTAAAACATTTGAGGCTTTGTATGATAATATGCTGATAAATACATCTAACTTTTTCATCTGACATACCATAAATAAATCCCAGTAAAAACACACTTCACGTCTGATGTTTTTTGTAGATATAATTTTTCATCACACCATTCTTATCAATCTGTTCCGTGTCCCCACACTTCCAGAAAAAGGTGTCGATGAAAGTACTACCTATGCCCTCTGTTTTCTTGCTCATGTGACAGCCCCTCACCCTTCCTCTGCATCGTTACTTCACTGCAGGCTTAATTGGGCTGTGTCTAATAACAGCAGTCCCAAGGGTGTGTGCTAATGAAGAGAATATAATTAATGCTACAGTGACGGATCCTGGCTCGCGGCCTTCAGGCAGGACCTGTTCACCATTCAGCTTCTCCACCAACTTTACTTCCTTTTTTTCTCCATCCAGTCCACTGAGTTTCCCGTTGCTCAGTCCAACACTGAATATTCACTCTTGCTTCCCCCAGTGGACTTCTCTCATGAATGCAGTTTGTGAAAGCTGAGACTGAGTCTCACACTTCGTTTTCAGGTAGCCACTGGGGTGAAGCTCTAAAACAACCCAGCGTTACAACAGCATCAATCCTGTTTTAAACAATGTTGCGGTCGTCTGCACTGCCTGGTTCTCCCACTTCCCTCCCATTCGTTCTATGCTGTGAATTTTAAACAAGACTTTTCACTGGTGTTATTAGCCAAGGATGGCTGAGAGTGATCAAAAGTGTGTGGGGCGTCCACGTCAATTGAACAAAAGATGGCGACCTCAACAGCCAGCTGCTCTGCCACTCAGCAGGCACACCTAAAGGCATCAATCTATCTGTCCTGCGCACTGTCACACCTCACAGGAAGGGGCTGATGGATTCACCCCTGATCCTGCCCTTTCTCCTCTCTAGCAATGTATCTCTTCCCTCCTTTCTCCATCTGTCTGCCATCTGTTCCATCCTTTGCTCCCTCGCTACATCAAGCGAAGTTGGATTTTACTCCTCTCAGCCTGCTGCTTTACTTGATCTCACATATTTAAGCTGCCCCCAATGATTGTAATTGGATGTAATTTCAGCTACCAATTTAAAAAAATAATAGGTCTATATGGACATTGCTTTGTGACACACCACCGCCCCTTGGTGGTAGCTTCACTTAACTACAATCCACCTATCCACCTCATTTGGCAGCGTCTAACGCCAGGCATTTGTCCAGGGTAAGCCCTTAATGAGTCTCCAGCAAGGAACAAAATGAGATAGGGGAGTTGTGGAAGAGCTGGAGGGAGAGTCAGAAAAGCTGATGGGATACAGAGCTGTGAAAGGTGAGGGTGAAAACAAAAAGCAACTCTGAAGTGTTGCTGTGTTACTTTATTGTGCCACATATAAAGCTGGAGTGGTGCATCAGGATTTGGCAAGATTAGATAAACAACATCTGTCCCTGAAAGGGTCTGTGTGCAAGATGGTTTGATGTACAACCAAAGCAGTACTGCAGATGCCCATGTGTTTTTCTTTGCTTGTATGTCTCCATAATTGGGATTGGGTGTCTTTTGACAGTTCCAGACAGAAGTTGATATATAATCATAATCATCATATGTGTCATAATAATGTGAAGCCTTTAATCACTTATTGGAACTTTTGTGAGTGGACTGATGATACAACAAACTATTTCAGGTATTTTCAGAAACTGGAAGTTGACCTTACAGTCTGCATGGAGTGTGCATGTTCTCCTGGCTTATTTAGAGTAGTTAGTTTCCTGGACAGAATTTGAATGTGGGTCTCAATTTCCACAATTCTACCCACACTCATGCACCAGTACCTCTGGCAGTGAAACAGACCCTCAGTATAATGCTACCACCACCATGCTTGACAGCTTGTACAATGTCCCTAGGTCAACTTGACTCCTCCCCACATCCTTCTTGTCATTTTGGCTAAACAGATCAATATTTGTCTGACCATAGAACCTCTCTGATCATCTGACCATAAGGTTTTTCTCTAGAAGGAATTTGGGTTGTCTATGTGTGTACTATTCATTTGTCCTTGAAGGCATATTTTGGAGCAAGTGCTTCTGTCTTGATCAGCACCCTCTCAGTTCATGGTAATGTAAAACTTGCTTCACTGTGGTTAGTGACACTGGTGTTGCAGCAGTTTTCTAATGATATTCTAATACATTTCCTTTTAGCTAAGGGTGACAGCTTGGACAGTTCAGCTAGTTTACTATTTGATGTTAAAACAGGACAGTTATACCAGACATACATCAGAACAGGTTCTGAAATGGATGAAATAAACTAACAATGACAATTTAGAAACCTTAAATTCGTGGACTTTTCTAAAAACTCAGCTCCATAGCAAGAAGCAACCATTTTAACCATTTCTGTCAGTTCTGCCTTGAAGAGTTAAACGTACAACCAGAATTATGGAAGAAGCTTGTTTATCTCTACAAAAAGCATATGGTTATGGTGCAACTTGCTATGGCTATTTAACTAAATATTTACAGGGATGATATATTTAAGCCTGTACATATAATTTTGACACTGTGTTGAATAGAGAAAATCCACAAAAAAATTCAAACTTCTCCTCCCAATTCTTAATCATGTGTTGGTCTTCCAATTTCAGTCTAAACAGTCCTGAACGGTCAAGGCATAAACTCCACTAGACCTCTAAACGTTCAATGTGACATCTGGCACCAAGGTTTTTGCAGCAGACATCTTTAGTCTTGTAAGTTGTGAGATATGGATCATATTACCAGTACGGATTTGTTGTAATTATAGATTATTGATTAATTGAATATTTATCAAGAATTATAATTAAAATCATAATCCGATAAATTTAACTCCTTAACCAAAATCCTCGTTTATGAATTGAAAACAGAGCTGTCCTCTGGTGTTGTAATTATGGCTCAAGGCCTCTGATAATTACAATTATTAAAGGTCACTGTTTAATCAACCGTTTCTGCCAAAACGTGGGGAACTTTGTCTTATTTTGACTGACAAATCACTCTTGTACAAAATTAAACACAAAACGCCTTCTCTTTATCTACGTAAAAATTTATTAAATCAATCAGCCTGATACAATCAACTCCCCGATTCAATAATCTTCACCTACTCAAACATGCAAAGTTCTACACAAAAGGGTAAAATATCTAACTAACAAAATAAAGCAAAACAGCAGTGTGTGTGTATTGAATCAACCAGCAGTTATGGCAAAAGTGGTAATATTACAAAGGAATGTGGAGTTGAACGAAGTTTGAAAACAGCCCGCCAGAAGCGTAGCCCAGCGGGACACGGGCGGTCATAAAACCCCCAAAGCAAAGTTGTAAACTCAGCTTAGAAAAAGAGTCATAAACCTTTTGGCGGCAAGTTAGCAAGCAGTAAAGTTGGAACAAAGAAAATGGTGAATTTCACCATGAGGTTAATGTCGTAGTCCAGTATTACCGGCGCTCCGGTGTTCGCCCAGGAACGACACAACTTGTGAGACGCGGCGGCCTCAGCACTCAATACAATGTTGGATGCAAATACAATTTCATAACATCAAACTATAAGTTGCGATTCTGATCGCACTAAAAATCCTATCTCTCTCTACCCTGCCCAGACTACTCCTAATAAAGAAATCAAAGAAATTAATAAAGGATGGGTATTACTTTGTGGAGCAATTCTTCAGGGCTGCCCGCGTGAGGGGGAGAGGAGGAGGGGGAAAGTTGGAAGTTAACGTGCGTCCACGGTTAACTTCGGGAAGAGCAGTCAATATTCGTCTTTTGGTCTCCTTGGCGAAAGGGAAAAATATGATCTGACCGTCAGCAGTCGACTAGAACAAAAAAAAAACAAGGTGGCGATCCGTCTCCTTGAAACTCCGTTGTTTTTTTTTTGTTACGTGTTAAACTAACACCTTCGATCGGTAAAGTTGAAATTTCTGGCCTTATTCCAGGAATTTCTGTCATGAACGTTCTTTTCGTTGGCCAACAGGAAAATGTAAGTCCACGCGGGATCTCGTCTCCAGAGCTGCTGCTCCAGTTGCGTGGTCACCTCAAGGTCCCCAGCTGAAAAGCAAGGTTTGAAGCGTTCGCCTTCCATATATAACCTCTTGTGACGTCAGACTTGGGACGTCCCCGTCCTACCAGCCGCAGTGCCCACTGGGATTTGTAGTGGCGGACAATACTGGATACAAAATGGCCGATGATGTCGGAAGGCCTGGTGGTGTCCAGCAATGTGTAAATGGCCCAATATTCAGCAGACAAGTGGTCCAACAGATTTGAATCCTTGGCCCAACACATCTTACAGATGCTCTATTGGATTGAGATCTGGGGAATATGGAAGCCAACTCAGTACCTTGAACTTCTTTTGCTCTTCAAACAATTCCTAAACCAATTTTTCTTTTTCGGCAGGAGGCTTTATCTTGCTGAAAAAGGTTACAGCAATCAGGCAATATGGTTTCCTTAAAATGGTGAACATAATCTGCAACAATGATTAGGTAGGTGGCAGAGTTTTGAAGATGCACTGTTCCGGTTATCATACCATCATAATTCGGCCTTTGCCAACCTTTTTCAAATCTTCATGCAGGCCTGTTTTTCTGTTTTTCCTACTTTTAAGACATCAACTTTAACAACAAAATGTTCACTTACTGCCTAACATATCGTACATACTATCCAGTGCCAACTAAGAGATGATGTTATTCACTTTACCTATCAGTAGTCATAAAGTTCTCCCTGATCTGTGTTTGTTGTATCACCACTACAAAAAGATTGCATCGTTAAAGGGTGAAAATGATGATACTTATGATGAGTGTATGTAAACGTATGACCAGAACTAAATGTTTTCCAGGAACTCACATTTATTTCAGTGTTCATATCTGAGATTTCTTTGGTTGCACTTCTCCTTGACAGGCAAGTAATTATTGCACTCATAGGCTCAAATGCTTAGGAGTCGGAAATAGTAAAAGCAAATGATTATATTAAAACCATTAGCAAGAGGCAGAATTCATGACATACATGGCTCCCATGGCAACTTACTGATACAGCTATAAATGGATTAAATTAAATGTGCGCACATCCTGACTGACAGGGACAAATTGCTGCATTACAGCTGTGATTTCACGGAGGCTTTTTGGCCTCAGTGCTGCAGGAATAATAATAATGTCTTTTTTTTAAGGAAATGAAGATTGTCGTTCTTTTTGACTTGTGTATGAGTACCAATGTGCGAATAGAGCATCAAAGAGCTGTGTTCAACATTCTAACATCACAGCACATAACAACGCACTGACCTTGGCTGTAATTGCAACTGTACCTTTTCTTATATGTTGGTCACAAGAATAAAGAAATCAAATGTCAACCAAGCCTGTAGGGAATAGAAAGGTGTTGAAGACTGGAAGCTATCCAAAATGTCCGACATTAAGTCTACTCCTTTCAAAACAAACCTTCTTCCTCACAGTGTACTAGTACACAGGCATAGACAAATGCACTATCAAGTACGTAGAGATAGATCTCATAGTAAAAGTCGTCACTGAAATGGAGCCTATTACATTTCTGGTAGAGTCTATTTAATTGTACAGTACACAGACACACACCCACTCATTTACGCAGAACAGCAGAGACCAGATAAACAAGTGCACAAACACGCTGCACACTCAGACGGAACAGAACATGTCACTAAGTGATACAGAGGGGGGATACGTAGGGATAGAGAATATTCACATTTGTAGGCGAAATAGAGCATGGGGGGAAAACAGAGTGGCGAGAGTATCCTGTGGGAGTCTGTGATGTGCAGTGGAGAGGAACTGCTCTGAGTCAAGGTTGCCCCGAGTCACAGAAAGAGGGTCACACCAGGAGGCTTGCTGAAATATCCATCTCCTCACAGTTCCGCACATTCAAATTCAGATGAAACTAGAGTTAAAAAGACAAAAAAAACAGCTTCTCAACTAACGAGCGTACTTCAGTGTGAAGGAGTTTGCAGACTGTTACCAACTGCAGGAGCTCTACCCCCATGCTGGGATGACACCCCACCTGGCTAGAATCTGATCTGTTTCACACCTCACTCTCACACAAGGGGTCTACCTGCATCTCCCACCAATAACTGTACAATCCCCTCCTCTCTCCTCCTGCCTACGCTAAAGATCAGAAAAGATGTTAATAGGGTCTTCCCGCATCTGAGTGGGAAAAAAGCTCTGGGTCCTGATGGTGTAATCCCTTTCTGCCTGAACACCTGCACTGACCAACTAACCCCCGTCTTCACTCATGTCTTTAAAAAGTGTTTGAAGCTATGTGAGGATCCCCCTTGCTTTAAAAGCTCCACCATGATCCTGGTATCCCAAGAAACATACCATCACAGGATTAAATGACTACAGGCCTGCTGCTCTGATGGCTGTGGTCATAAAATCCTTTAAGCGACTGGTGTTGAAGTACCTGAAGGAAGTCACAGGCCCTCTGCTGGACCCCCTGCAGTTTGTTTTCCGGGCTAACAGGTCGCCAGACGATGCAGTCAACTTGGGTCTATAGTTCATCCTGCACCACCTCAACCACCTAGAGAGATACGACAGGATCCTGTTTGTCTACTTCAGCTCAGCCTTCAACGCTATCAACCCGGACCTCCTCCACCAGGAGCTCTCCCAGCTCACAGTGCCTGCTGCCACCTGTCAGTGGATTTCCAGCTTCCTGACTGACCGGCTGAAGCAGGTGAGGCTGGGAAGCATCTTCTCCCGCTCAAGAACCATCAGCACTGGCGCCCCCCAGGGGTGTGATCTCGCTCTACTCCTCTTCTCCATGTAAACAAATGAGTGCACCTCAGCGAACCCTTCTGTCAAACTCCTAAGGTTTGCAGATGACACCACTGTTTTTGGTCTGATCCAGGACAGTGATGAGTCTGCATAGAGACAGGAGGTGGATCGGCTGGTACACTGGTTTGCTTAGAACCACCTGCAGTTAAACCCACTAAAGACTGTGGACATGACGTTGGACTTCTGGAAAACTCCCCCTACATTGCCTCCCCTCACCATCCTCAACAACACAGTATCCCCCGTGGACCACTTCCGGTTCCTAGAAACCACCATTTCTCGAAACCTGAGATGGTCCTCACACATAGACAATGTTCGGAAGAAGGCCCAGCAGAGACTGTACTTCCTGAGGCAACTCAAGAAGTACAACATTTCCACAGGAGCTGCTGGTCATCTTCTACACTGCCATAATTCAGTCTGTCCTGTCTTTGTCCATCTCAGTGTGGTTTGACTCATCCACAAAACAGGAGAGGTCCAAACTGCAATAAACTACTGATCTGCAGAGAGGATTATCACGGCTGACCTTTTAAAACATTTAAAATTAACTCTTTTTAAAATTGATGTGGAAAACATCAACCCTTTTCTCAGTAAGTATACTTCTAATATTATTATTAACCTGATATTCACACCAGATGTTGGTAGTAACCCAAGGATGTACAAAACAAGCACAAAAGACCAAGAAACAAGCTCAAATCTGTCAGTGTTTAAAATTGATACATGCAAATCAATATCAGCTGAGTTTATATTAACTAATGGCCTAGAAAAAGGTGTCTTATTAACAGAGTATTGCACAATGAGGTACTCCACAGGCAAAAGCCAAGAGACCTTCATAAAAATAATCTGGAAATGGTCAGAGGTGTCTTTCTTAATTTCAAAATGTTTAAAAAAGCACACGGAGACAGCTTCAGAATGACCTGGGTAGAGCAGGTATTAGTTTTTCTCATGTAAACAAGAAGTAATGCACTCACTGGGGAAGACACCGCTGCTATGAAAAGAGTGTGTTGAAGCTCGTTGCAATAAGTAAACTTTTGGATTTTGCATCTGATCGATGCAGTAGCATCATAGATTGTATTGTTCTATGCTTTCCAAATTTAATAAAAAATTATCCCGTGGGCTGATTTGCCAATTCAGCCGAAGAGGCAGATTGATACAGTGTACTTCTGACTAACTTTTTAGCCATTCACCAACTTTGAGGCTGTACCTAAATCTCCAACAAGCTCATCGTAATATGATATTTCTACTACAGGTAAAGGAACCTCTCATCATTATACTGGTTTTTGTATAGCACATATGTCACACTTCCTTCCTTGGTGTCCTGCAACTTTTAGTTGTGTCTTCACTTCAACACACCATAAAAATAACATTGTATGTTCTGACTTATACCAACAATTATGTTAAAAGCAACATTACAGGAGGAGATTCTAAGTATGAAAATCAAATTTTCTATACCTTTTTAATATTCTGTAAGGACAGCTGAGAAAAAGCAGAAGCGGTTTGGGTTCAGGCCGAGGGGCTGAGTAAAGGTGGAATGGTGTGCAGGAGATAAGGCACAGACCGAAACCGTCATATAGCACTACAAATCAGCTCTGAGCTTAGGTGCTGAGGATCTCTACACTTAGGAGTCAGAATTAACACAAAATTAGCACATATTATCATAATTCAGTCTTCCCTTTAATGTTTTATAATTTCTGCATAGATCCCGCTCTTTTCTAATTTAGTTCTTTTATTACAGCAATTCTGTGTTATAGTAAAATCTCTGCTTCTGCAACTCCATATTAACTGAAGTGATTTTACTACAGAGGCAAATACCTGCTGCATTAGTGTTTTGACAGGTAAAACAGCCAACGTAATACTGTATCTGTAGAAAGTCAGGAATTATTACAGAGATGAAACTGTTAGGGAAGGAAAGGTTTACAGGAAAGAGACTGCTGAGTGAAAGGTGACTCACAGACACTTGAGTAACTGACAGTTTTAGCTCATTCATAAATCCTGAATTCCTGAAAAACATTACTGAATTACTATTATTAAGTTTAACCATGTGCATCCAGGTGTCAACAAAAGCGGTAAACACCTGTCTTCCTGTGTGCTGCTGAAAATCTTTTGGTACAAGTGCAAACACCAAGCATTTGGAAAACCTTTTAATTGTGTTTGTGGTGTCACTTTAACTTAGATAAACTACAACATCACCAACATCTTATTAATCAACCCCTTGAATGGTCCAGAAATTTATTACAAATGCGATATTTAAAAAAACAAAACAGAGAGGTAACCTGAAAGTAAAAGAGACTTTCAGATCAGCTATTTGAGAAATACATCTACTGCTCAGCATGAATAACAAATAACATCAGATTTTGGTTTACTTTTTTCCTGTGGTCAGAGCCTATAGTCACAATCTCTCTTAATTTGCTTTTTTTTCACCTGATATTCCACAAATATTTCATCAACATTCCATAGAAGAAAATGTATCGATCCTCTTTTTGCAACATTTTTATGTTTTTCTTTTCAAAACATAACATTTGTTGTCTTTCTTCAAAACATCATGAAACGAATGCAGCTTTAAACAAGTTTTAGTTGGCTGGACTGAGTGAAAAAATGTCTCTTTGGATTGTTAAAGTTGCAGACCCCTGCCCTAGCCAGAGTCTAGGGGTCACCTAAAGAGGGCTGTGGACACAATATGTCTTTACAATGTAAAACATTTTGCAAGGCACAGGGGGCAAATAGTGTTAGCTAAAAATGTGCTGAAAGACCCTTGTCAAAGAAGACTTAATGGGTCAAAACGTGATTCATCAAAGTTTTAGTTTTAGGGTGTGCACAGCTGTGCAACCATGTTGTTGCAGCCTTTTTTATGTTTTTTCTTCTAATAAATTTGTTTGCTTTTCAGTTAAATTCTACAGCATAAATGTGCCACAAAACATGAGCCCCAGTTTATTTGTCTAGTGGTATTATATTGTAAATCATATATATTAATTTTTTAAGCTTTTAAGGTACAAAAACAGACTTTTGTAACTGTCAGAGGAGGCTGAACATTTAGCTTTGAGGCCCTATAGTGGCTTGTGGGGCCCATGCATTTGTATAGTCCGCAAATAGCAAGAAACGGCTCTGTCTGTATGTCAGGCAACAGGCATTATTAAAAATCATATGTCTTCTGTCCTACATTTAAGGTTATGAAAGGGTACAGCTTAAAGTAAGTAAACCATATCAGTTCATTTTAATATTTCTCATAGTTTAGGACCAACATCTTAACCTTCACACCAGGCAAAGACTAACAGCACATTAAAAATCAAAATGTGCAATTTGGAGGTGTGTGTGCTTCTCCAAAGCCTTATTATTCTCCAGCAAAATGGAGCTCACAATGTCACATGATGGAACAAGGGATTTGCTTGACTGCTTTAGGCATGTCCAAAACATCTGCGTTAAAATCATGGTGGTTCATTATTATGCTGGTAGTGTATCCTAGTAGCTGCAGTGGTCTCTTATCCTTAAGTGGCTCAGGCACATTGCTTGGCCTTTAGAGAATTTGAAGGAGGCCTGGCCACATGGACCACATGCCATATTAATCACGTCCAACAGGACTGGCATCACCCAAATTATTTTGATATAATGCTCTTGGTGGCACAGCGTCTATTCCCGTTACTGCTCTGGTTGCAACCAAAAGGATCTCACAAAGCAGGAGTAGAAAACAATCCATGATCTCCACACCAACAACTACATTAACACGAGCAGGCCTCCAACACATACAAATTGTACATACATTGCGCAATGGGCACCCTGTGGAATAGGACTCCCAATTGTGGAGGATGGGCCACACTTCCAAATTGAGTATTTTGGATTTTGTGCTCATCTTGTGTGCTTTCTGACTGCCTAGCAGTGTACAGCGATCAGTACAGGAATGCAATTCAACCACATTTGAGCAGTGATAGTGGTCCTGGAGATCATGTAATGGCTTTATTTAGAGTACAGGGGACCTAAACATGATAATTATATAGTTGTGTCTATGTACTTTCAAGAATTTACAGTATTTTTAATAACTGGGCCTATTAGAATTAAAAAGTCTAACTTCTTAAAGGCACATGTACGTCACAATGTCGCTGATTCTAAACACAGAAATATAAACTTGCTTTTTCCTATACTTTAAAAATTTGTGCTGAATCTTAAAAAAAATATAATAAAAGAAATAAGAGAGAATATAATTGCAGTTTTAAAAGTCAAATTCTATTTCAGGAGTTATGAATGGCCAAAGAAAGTTTGATTAAAGTCAGATGGTTTAAAGAAACTGAAAAAAGTTTTTCACATTGGTGACATTTTCAAACACATAAGGATGTCAATACATCCATAGCTCCATGAAAAGCTGAAAAGCGTAGTTGGCACATTTATGAGAAAGTCATCTTTCTGCTGATGGGACACATCCAGTATGTATGTGTGTCTGTATATAGCAAGAATTTGAACAGATTGTTTCCCCCTCATTGCTACAAGCTGTCATTGTCTAATCTCTAGAAGCCTTCAGGATAAAATGTGGAGCCCAGAGATGCTGAAGACTGCAAAATGAAAATAAATGATAAATTTACCACCAGAAGGTAGTGTCTCTGAAGGGAAAGATAACTTAATTTTTTGGAATATCAAGACAATACTGAAATGTCTTCAGTATTAATTACTGGTGTAATGTTACTGAACTTTCACAGTACAGTTATCACGATTTGGTGCATGCAGTCAGACAAAAAATATTCGGTTACAAATGATGACCATTCTCGTGCAAAAGATGCCAGGCTCACACTGTTTTTTTGGTGCTTTGGGTTAGCCCTAACAGAAACGCGTACAAGAAGATATTCTACAGTACTCCACGTCCTAGCACCACAGATATGGCTGGTAATGATGACCCACAGGAGCTTGAATAGCCTTCTGATTGTTTTTAATTAGCATTGTGAAATGTTCTGGGCTTATATTGATCTATAGGAGCAGTGGAGAAACCAAATGCTGAATGCAGTCATGGTAACACTGTAAGACCTAAACACATATCTTTCCATTTTCTATACCCTGCCCCCTATACCTTCCAGTGTTGCGAGGACTGGTGCCAAAATCCAGAGGGCTGTGGATGAAAGTGAATGATGCAGAAAGACCCCCGGCCAGGAATCGAACCCAGGACCTTCTTGTTGCAAGGCAAAAGTGCTACCAACTGTGCCACTGTGCAGCCCAAAAACATCCACTCAAGAGTGGCCTGAGATTTAAACTCCGGAGCTTTTTGCATCAAGGGAACAGTAATATCAGCTCTGCCATTGTGCAGCTGCTACACCACTAACCATTCATAATTACAACTTTTTAAATAAAAAGATGTTCTCTCAGCAAGAGAACAACTCTCTCTTTTAGGAAGTTTAAGCCACACATGAGTAACTATAAATAAAGAGAACTGCATGCAAGACACCAATGAGTCATATCAAACCGTTCATGAAGCAAGCTAATCTTGGCCTGCCACCTCAGCAAACATCTTTCTTTACAAAGTTCCTCAACAGAGCAACATGCTCTTTTACTGACTTTTTGTAGCTGCGTGTCCAGAGTCTGAAGATTCTATTGAAATAAATTATAAAACTATACATAATTTAGGAGAAGTGTTGTCAGAGCATTAAGGCAGCTTTCTAAAACCCAAGAAACAATGTGTTAGAGCAGACAAAGCTGTACAGAAACTCATGGGAGACAATATATTGGTTTATTCAAGAAATACACAGTATACATAATAATTGTAGACCATGTTAAACTGTTGAAATGTGAAGTGAATTTTAAGTTTACGTCTGAAGAGTTTAAGTTTAAGGAAAAGTTTATTTTATTATTTAATTTCAGTTGACGCTTTTCTTTTTCTCTCTTACCATGACTGTACAGGTAAAGCCAAACGTTCATAAATTTGCTCCTACATTCGCTTGCTTTGAAACGCCTGATGGAGTCTTATAAAAGCAGGTAAATAAAGCACCAGCATTACAGAATGAGGTCAATCATAAATAATAAGTTCATAATAAAGTCCAACAGGCAGTTAACAAGACCCACCTGGTATTCAAACAGGTGAGCTGTGAGAATTTCATGTTTTATTTACGATTTCATCATTTATGCAAAAGTATTATTTACCTTTTTACTGTATTTTGCTCTTTAGTGTTTATATTGGTTTTTAATTTGCGTTTTGTTGTTAATGTTTTGATTTCTATGTAGTCTTGATGTCAAGGTTTTTGTAGCGGAGGACCCTGGAATGCAGACGGACAGGAAGCATAGTTGGTGAGTAAAATGATTTGATAAACAAAACTTACTTCAGAAGGTGGTGGCAAAACAGACATGGGCAGGCTGCCAAGAGAGGCTTGGCATGAGCAAATGACAAGACATGAACAGAGAGTGACTGATCCAAAATGTTTCCGCAAGGAATGAACAGAACAGATTTGTATATATGGAGCAAGAACCAGGTGAAACGAGGAGACTGATTTGCTTAGTGCAGGTGAACCGAATAAAGTTAATTGACAACAGACAGGAGAGAACAAAACATGACTGGAGCAAAACAGAAATTCAAGGATATAAACTAATAGAAACATGACTAGAAAAACATGAAACTAAAGAAAAACCAGATCCAAAAATCTAACTTTACAAAAGACAAAATCTAAAGCATAACCAGGAAAATAATAAACAGAAGCATGATTGAAAAAATATTTTGGAAATAATAATAAAAACCCAAAAACACCCACAAATCATGACAAAACCCCTGCCTCAAGGGCGGATACCAGACGCCCACAGAGTCCAGACAAAAACCAAAAACAACCCGAACAGGGCGGGCGGAGTGGGCCTCGGCAGGGGGGCCAGGAACAAAAACCAAAACACAAAGGTCAGGCGGGCGACCAGGAGGTCGTCCGGAACAGGCACAAAGGTCAGGCGGGCGCCAGGACCTAAACAAAGAGACCTGGGCGGTCGGCGGCGAAGGCGTGGAGGCCAACCGAGACATAGAGACCTTGGCGGCCGGTGGAAAAGATGCGGAGGGTGACAGAGACGTAGAGACCTTGGGCGGCCGGCGACAAAGATGTGGAGGCTGACAGAGACGTAGAGACCTTGGCGGCTGGTGACGGCGGGAACCTGCAGGTTGGTCAGGAAACCTCCAGTGACTGAACAGGAGTCTGAGCAACTGTTGATGAAGATGTGGGAGCCGGTCCAGAGGCCGGCGACGAAGGAGCAGGCGACCTGGAGGCCAGCGACGAAGAAGCTGGCGACCTGGAGGCCGTCGACCGGACCAGGTGGACCCACGAAGACGCTTGTCGGGAGGCCGGCATCTGGAAGGCCAGCCAAGCAGAGTGGACGACCCTCGGGACAGCAGATCAGGAGGTCGACTATGGAGCGTAGAGGACCCTTAGGACAGCAGATCAGGAGGTCGACCATGGAGCGTTTCACCGTTTCACCAAATGGTGGGATTCTAACCTTCTCTTGACAGATAATCACTCTTACACAAAATAAACACAAGGGCTCTCTCTTTATCTACAGTATGTGAAAATTTAATAAATCTATAGTCCCTCTTACAATCAAACTATTCAGGTCCAACAACGTTCACCTAACTAAGCATGCACTTTTCTACAAAAGGCGTACACTAATAATCAAAAATAAGGATATGTGTTGGAGGGTAGATGGAGATCAAACCAGCAGTTTATGGACAAATGAGACTAAGACAACAATTTGGATTAACTTGGAAAGATGATCAAAAACCAATGAAGTGAAGTCTTTCTCCGTGTGTGTCTTTCTTAACCGCGACTATCAGCTGGTAGAACGGTAGGGCCACGGCACTAGCAGCTGATAGCCCCAAATCTTAAACAACGGGTAATAAAACTCTAAGGCGGGAGCTCAGGGGAAAAACCCCAAGGGTAATAAAATGATGGAACAAACAATGAAGTGGCCAGGCCTTGAGGTCCGTCTGTTTCGAATGAAAAACTTCCAAAATTCAGCTTTAACTCCTGGCTGATTGGTGATCAGCAGGATGAACGCATCCAACTTGAGCGCAACTGCTTGTTGCACTTCCACAGTATTCAAACAGCAAATCAAAACAGTTCAGCATATAACGTAAAACTTCAATCAACATTGCAAATTATTTTGACGTTGATATCTTCTCTTCACTGGCTTGAGGATGGATCGTAAGTCTGAAGAAAAACAGGGGGGAAACCAGAGTGTCCGTAATCAACTCAAAAATGGTAAACTTCTCATCCGTCCAAAACGGGGAAAATATGAGAAACCGTTGCAGGCAACTGAGAAACAAGAAATAAAACCTCTGTGGGTTTTTGACCTGCGCACAGGCTGCGTCTAACGGTCTTCCATCGGAATATTAATCATCTGATCTTATTGTATCAGACAGATTTCCAGCTTTTAAGCTATTCCAGGAATGACCAGTGTGGAGGAAAAGTAAACCCGTCTGTGAACTTCAATTTCTCCAGAGATAACCCCCTTACGTCGTAGTGCTTCACTACGGCTGGGAAATGACAGTTTAAAGTTTATTTTCTAATTTTTTTACCCAGATGACGTCAGCTTCGATTCCCATTGCTGCGACAAAGGCTGAGCTGCGCATGTCGAACTGCGCAGCCCAGACGGTCTATCCAACCAAAATGGATGACCCCAACAAAAAGAAGACGCGATAATATACAGTGCCTTTCGTACGTCTTCACGCTCTTTGAACCTTTCCACATATTGTCATGTTTCTTCCTCGAGCTTAAGTCATTTTCATTTTTTATGTGCTGGACCATAAACACCAAGTGCATACTTGTAAAGTGGAAGAAAAAGGGCACCTGGTATTTAAAGTCTATGACACATAAAAATCTGAAAACTACAGCGTGAAGTTCCTTTCATGTCCTCGTCAGCTTTGCCCATCCAGACTAATTTACATCATGCAGTATGAACCTCATTTTTTAAGTCTTGCCACATAATCTCAATTAGATTTAGATTGTATGGGTTGAGGTGCAATAGTTCTTTTTTCAGATGACATTACACAAAGATGGACTTACCAATTAGGCATCAGAAGGCCGTTTGTTGCACATGACTTTATTAAGGGTTATCAGTTAAAAGGGGCTAAATACACACTTTCAGATTTTGGCTAGCAAATATTTTTGGAAATGAGGTATACATTACAATTATTTGCTTCTTTTTGGTCAATCACATAAAATTACAATAAAATATATTACAGTTTGGGGCTGTGACATGACAAAACTGAAAATGTTTAAGGTGTATTAGTACTCCTTAGTTACAAGGCTCTCTACTAGCTATATTTAAACGTAACATGTGTTCTTTATTGATCATTCATACTCAATATGGTGTCATATTTATTTTGCTGTATCTCACAAATGTCTTCTTGCCCAGAAAGTATCATGTAATCCTTATACAATATGAATTGCTTCAACACATTGCAAATAGATATTTCGTTTTTGCTACATCATTTAGATATAGATTTACACATTGAGTCCTTAACATTCACAGGTTTTCACAAAATCCTTCTCCCAAAACCACATTTATCCAGCTCTACGGTGGGGAGAGGTAGAATGGAGAAGGTACCAACGTCATGCTACTGCTGCCTGGCAACACCGCTTCACTGGAAGATGGAAAGTGCTTCATTGTTTTTCTGCCATTCACCACAGCTGTCTCAAGGTCCTTGCCTCTGAGGATGAAGAATCTTTTTTTTTCCTGTGTACATCTGTGCTTCTGTGAATCACTGCGTGCATGTGAGATCAGACAGCATTCTTGGAATTAAACAAACACTGGAGGCTCTCAGGAAAAAGGAGCGTCAAAGGTCTCAGTGAAAGGGCATAATGACTCCCCTCATCAATTTTATCTCTCGCTTCATTTGAGACGTTTAGACAAATATTTCAATTACAGTTGGAGGATGAGGAAGAGAAAGGAAAAGAGAGCTACAAACAGCTAAAAAAGAGATGGGGGGGAAAAAACTGCTATTCAAAAAACTTCAGTGTCTGGTCGTGCAGTGCTGCCTGACTCAAATACTAACCTGAAACCTAGCATAGACGGGGATCAATGAAATGTCACCTATCACCAGAAGCATGGACTTTAATACAGTTTCTTATAAAAGGATCTCCTGACTGTACTTCAGCACTTTCTAACATCATTGCCCGTAAGATTGCAGTTTTCACATTTTCATACACTCCAAGGTTTTATGAAATGATCCATTTTGACTTGTTTTCTTACCGTCTTTACTGTCCAATCACAAGTCATTGTACCATGTTGGCTTAATTATGTTCCGATACAAACACTGACTACAGAGTAAAGATGCATCAAGGCGTGCATGCACACACACATTTTATTTCATAAAAGTAAAGCAGTGAAGTGAGGGCACAGACACTTGAGTACTTGAAGCAAATTGTACCATGAAGATCAAAGCAGAAAAAACGAGGTCAAGGGAAAAGAACGAAAGCGCCATTCCATTGTTAAGCCCTTTAAAATAAGAATCAGGGCCTCCTTTTGATTGTCAAGGTCTGTAAATTGGAAAGTTGGTGAGAATACACCTTATCTTCTCTTGGCACCCAGTCACTTTTTTGCTTCTTTTAGTTGTCCTTAGAAAGAATGAACTGATGTCTCTGATAGTGGTGCTCTGCATCAGTCTCTTTAAATGCCTTTTAAAGTAGCAATTTTACAAATTTATTTACAAAGAATCTCAGAATATACACTTCGTAAACAAAGTATAGCACGTTCGTAAACTTACAATATTTAATGATTATTTTAAATTTGAAAGAAACATTTTTTTGCACACAGAGTGATTTATGAGAACACGCCAGCAGTGCAGAGTGAAAACCCTCAAACAATAACATTCTCATTTATGCTTTCATGTTACACTCAACTGCATACCTAACTGATGTTATGACACGCTAGTTGCAACAGCATAAAAAACTGTGGATATGAATAAACACAAAATATAAATTTTCTAGAATCCAAACAGAGCATCAAACAATGTTCTTTCTCTCGCAATGCTAACTTTGTTGCCATGTGTTGCTGCTATATGTTTGCAGTGGCCATGAAGGCATGGGCCCTCACCAGAATGAAGGTACAGATTTTAAGAAGGTACAGATTTTAAGAAAATTCAGATTTCAAATGAGGCCAAATTTTCTCTCATTGCATTCCTCAGTTTAAAGTAGTTTTAACTGAGATCACTGTCCTTTATGAGGACTATTAAATCGAGGCACGTGACGTCGCCCGGTACGGCGGAGCCGGGGTCCCACTCTGGAGCCAGGCCTGGGGTCGGGACTCGCCGGAGAGCGCCTGGTGGCCGGGTTGCTCCTCGCGGGACCCGGCCGGGCCAAGCCCGAACGAGAGACACGAGGCCATCCCTCAGTGGGCCCACCACCTGCAGGGGGAACCGTGAGGGACCGGTGCAAAGAGGATTGGGTAGTGGACGAAGGTGGAGACCTCAGTGGCCCGATCCCTGGATGTTTAGGCTGGCTCTAGGGACGTGGAATGTTACCTCGCTGGGGGGGAAGGAGCCTGAGCTTGTGCGGGAGGTCGAGAGATATCGACTAGAAATAGTCGGGCTCGCCTCCACGCACAGCGTGGGCTCTGGAACCCATCTCCTTGAGAGGGGCTGGACTCTCTTCTACTCTGAAGTGGCCTACGGGGAGAGGCGGCGGGCTGGGGTGGGATTGCTTGTTGCCCCCCAGCTCAGCCGTCTCGTGTTGGGGTTTACCCCGGTGGATGAGAGGGTCGCATCCCTGCGCCTTCGGGTCGGGGATAGGTCTCTGACTGTTGTTTTGGCCTACGGGCCGAGCGGCAGTGCGGAGTACACGGCCTTCTTGGTGTCCCTGTCAGGGGTGCTAGATAGTGCCCCTCCCGGGGACTCGATTATTCTGCTGGGGGACTTCAACGCCCACGTGGGAAACGACAGTGACACCTGGAGAGGCGTGATCGGGAGGAATGGCCTCCCCGATCTGAATCCGAGTGGTGTTTTGTTATTAGACTTCTGTGCTAGTCACGGATTGTCCATAATGAACACCATGTTCAAGCATAAGGGTGTCCATCAGTGCACTTGGCACCAGGACACCCTAGGCAGGAGGTCAATGATCGACTTTGTTGTTGTATCATCAGACCTTCGGCCGCATGTTTTGGACACTCGGGTGAAGAGAGGGGCTGAGCTGTCCACTGATCACCACCTGGTGGTTAGTTGGATCCGCTGGAGGAGGAGAGAGCCGGACAGACTTGGCAGGTCCAAGCGCATAGTGAGGGTCTGCTGGGAACACCTGGCAGAGCCCTCGGCCAGGGATGTATTCAACTCCCACCTCTGGGAGAGCTTTGACCAGATTCCAGGGGATGTTGGAGACATAGAGTCCGAGTGGACCATGTTCTCCGCATCTATTGTCGATGCTGCTGCCCGTAGCTTCGGCCGTAAGGTCTGCGGTGCCTGTTGTGGCGGCAATCCCGGAACCCGGTGGTGGAAACCGGCAGTAAGGGATGCTGTCAAGCTGAAGAAGGAGTCCTATCGGCTGTGGTTGGCTTGTGGGACTCCTGAGGCGGCTGACGGGTACCGTGAGGCCAAGCGTGCTGTGGCCCGGGCTGTGGCAGAGGCAAAAACTTGGGCCTGGGAGGAGTTCGGTGAGGCCATGGAGAAGGACTACTGGTCGGCCTCGAAGCGATTCTGGCAAACCGTCCGGCGCCTCAGGAGGGGGAAGCAGTGCTTTGCCAACACTGTTTATAGTGGGGGTGGGAGGCTGCTGACCTCGACTGGGGACATTATCGGGCGGTGGAAGGAGTACTTCGAGGATCTCCTCAATCCTGCCATCATGCATTCCCTGATGGAAACAGAAGCTGGGGACTCGGGGTTGGACTCTTTCATCACCCAGGCTGAAGTCACCGAGGTGGTTAAAAAGCTCCGCGGTGGCAAGGCTTCGGGGGTGGATGAGATCCGCCCTTAGTACCTCAAATCTCTGGATGTTGTGGGGCTGACATGGTTGACACGCCTCTTCAACATTGCATGGCGGTCGGGGACAGTGCCTCTGGACTGGCAGACCGGGGTGGTGGTCCCCCTTCATAAGAAGGGGAACCGGAGGGTGTGTTCCAACTACAGGGGGATCACACTCCTCAGCCTCCCTGGTAAGGCCTACACCAGGGTATTGGAGAGGAGAGTCCGGCCGATAGTCGAACCTCGGCTTCAGGAGGAGCAGTGTTACTCGAGGGTTCATGGGAGTTTGCCCAACCGGTTCACATGTGTTTTGTGGACCTGGAGAAGGCATTCAACTGTGTCCCTCTTGATGCCTTGTGGGGGGTGCTCCAGGAGTATGGAATCGGGGGCCCATTATTAAGGGCCATCCGGTCCCTGTACGAGCGGAGCAGGAGTTTGGTCCGCATTGCCGGCACTAAGTCGGACCTGTTCCCGGTGCATGTTGGACTCCGGCAGGGCTGCCCTTTGTCACCGGTCCTGTTCATAACTTTCATGGACAGGATTTCTAGACGCAGCCAAGGGCCGGAGGGGGTCTGGTTCGGGGACCAGTGGATTTCGTCTCTTCTTTTTGCAGATGACGTGGTCCTGCTGGCCCCCTCTAGCCAAGACCTACAGCATGCGCTGGGGCGGTTCGCAGCCGAGTGTGAAGCGGCTGGGATAAAGATCAGCTCCTCCAAGTCAGAGGCCATGGTACTCAACCGGAAAAGGGTGGCTTGTCCTCTTCAGGTTGGAGGGGAGTTCCTGCCTCAAGTGGAGGAGTTCAAGGTATCTCAGGGTCTTGTTCACGAGTGAGGGAAGAATGTAACGGGAGATTGACAGACGGGTCGGTGCGGCTGCCGCAGTAATGGGGGTGCTGTGCCGGTCCGTTGTGGTGAAGAGAGAGCTGAGCCGAAAAGCGAAGCTCTCGATTTACCGCTCAGTCTACGTTCCTACCCTCACCTATGGCCATGAACTTTGGGTCATGACCGAAAGAACGAGATCCCGGACACAAGCGGCTAAAATGAGCTTCCTCCGTACGGTGGCCGGGCACTCCCTTAGAGATAGGGTGAGAAGCTCGGCCATTCGGGAGGGGCTCGGAGTAGAGCCGCTGCTCCTCCACATCGACAGAAGCCAATTGAGGTGGCTCGGGCATCTATTCCAGATGCCTCCTGGACGCCTGCCTCGGGAGGTGTTCCAGGCACGTCCCACCGGGAGGAGGCCCAGGGGACGGCCCAGGACACGCTGGAGGGACTATGTCTCTCGGCTGGCCTGGGAATGCCTTGGGCTCCCCCCGGAGGAGCTGGAGGAGGTGTCTGGGGAGAAGGACGTCTGGGTGTCTCTGCTGAGTCTGTTGCCCCCGCGACCCGGTTCCGGATAAGCGGAAGACGACGTGTACGCACTGTAGACATCTTAAGGAAACTGATGTATTGCAGTGCTGACCCTCTACCTGTTTCTGCACTCTGCTGGTCAGCTGGTTGAAAATAAATTTAAAACAATGTCCGATTTGACTGCTTAGAAATATTTCTTATCCTGAAAAACAAACACAGTCATTGTGTGAAAGTTAAAATATTGGCACCAATCACTGTTATCGAGGTAATGCTATTTTAAAACTGCAGGTAGCTACAAGCAACATGTCTATTAACCAGCTGATACCTGAGCCAGAAGCTCAACTTAATTACTTGCAAATAAAACATGCACAAAAAACCAGGAAATTTGTGTTTGGTTAAGTTTTAATTTGTTGCATCAATACTGTTTATACCATTGGAAAGTCTGTTTGTTTTCCTTTAAATGGTGCCATATTTGTGGGATGAGCAGCAGGGTTGGTATGTGGGTTGCCAAATCCTGCCAAATCAGGATCCAAATCAAACAGCTTTTGGTGGAGGAAGTGTAACGGTGTGGGGCAGCATTGTCCTCACTGTAAAAATCAAGTTGTCTAAGATGTCAGCGCTCGTCCAAAAAGAGCGAGGTGGACAACTGCCACCATTGTGGGATCATTGGGTGTGCTGTTCATGCCTGTGACCAATACAACCACATTGGTTTACTTTACAAATTTAAAACATTTACAAATGCTGGTTGAAAAATGAAATTCCATCACATAACAATGTGTGACCAAGCTGGCGAAAAGCATTAGTAGGAGGCGTCAGACTGTTGTGATTGTCTGAAAAACTCCCATGCACAACTGATGTTGATGTTTGTTAAAGAAACAAATTATGAACTTTCCAATGTGTTTTGTTTTTTCAAACCTTAATCACCCAATGACCGACAATCAATAGTGTTTGGCATTGGCAAAGAGAATTAGGTTTTCATGGGTGCAACCTGCATTGTCAACTCTGCTGCTTAACCCACAAATGCATTTTCCTTATAAATGTGAAACTATTTAAAGTAAAATGAACAGGCTTTCTATCCATTTACGATTTATTGCCAAGTAGCAGTTAAAACAACATTTATCAACAAATCAAATAAATATATACTTCCCTACTTTTTGTGCTACGATTCTCAGCTTGTTAGACTCATCCTACCTAGTCTATAAAGAGCAGAGCAGCAAAAGGTGTAATTTTCTGCTCTATAAACACTTGAAAACTATCAAATTTGGTTGGTATTTATTAAAACATTTCAGGTCAAGCCTGTTTACAAGAATAAAAAAAACATTACATAGATTTTTGAAAAAACACTTTTATAACTGTGATAATTAATATATAACATTATTTCCGTAACAGTCCCAATTTGGGTGATGTTTTGTTTTAAATACAGGGATTTAGATTATGCTATTTTTGTTTTAAATGCTTGTGTAAATATGCCAATACTGTAAAAACTGAAGTCTTTTTACTCAAGGTTAGTGTATGATGAGAATCTCTTCTCATAGGCCTGCCCCTGCTGACATCTGTGTTTTCCTGCTTTTTCCGTTTCTGCCACGAAGTCAGCAGAAAAGCAGTCAATGGTGGTGGTGGAGGTGCTTGCTACCAGAACTATTAAAGCGGTATGTAGATGTGTGAGCTGTTGTCTGACACTGCATACTATGCAGTAACAATGTTGTAGCATATTCCCTTGCATTTCTGAAACTCATACAGAGGAAAGAGTTAATAGACTAATTTCTTCTTAAAGAAATGCAAGCCTTGAAACAGTGGTACAAGTACTACCAGTGCTTCTACAGACAGCGAGGGTGCCGCTGATGTTAGGTGGTAAGCCCAGAGGAAAAAGCATTATAGGTGGGAGAGCACCTTGTGATGAAAGGGGTTTCTCCCTCCAAAAACAAGTGGGGTTGTCTTTATTATTTCATTGATATTTTGTTTTTAATTAATATTTCACCAAACAATGCTTCAAGCAATGTTATTTTGTAGGAGCAATGGCTGATTTTAAGTGTTGTGCACATTTTGCATGCACGTGGATATATTTTTGGAATGAATACATTTTATTTCCTTTATTTTCAAGGGCTTCCACATAAAATTTTTGAAGATACAAATGTCCTGCATGAACCAATAAAATTTGTATTCAGAGGTTCCACTTGCACAATTAGTGGAGTTAGTGTTTTGAAAACATATAAATAGTCAGACATCTTTATCATTAATCTGGGCCTCTTATCAGTATTCCAAAGCCATCCCCAGGAGATGTAAATAGTTTCAGCACATTGTTTAGTGATCAAAGGTCACAATTTTTGATCTTGTTGTCTGGGTTAAATGACTGAAGCTTTTCACCGCAGTAATATAATTTTTTCTGAGAGAGCCAATTACGACAAAGCTAAGCAAAGAACAAATAGCCAGAAAGCGGGTAACAATTTGTACTTTTATCTTTACTAATACCTGTAATATGATATTTTGGGAGTTTTAAAGCGAAGTAGTTAATTGTTTTTAGTGAATGACTTATAATAGTGTCAGATGTTGTGACTATGAATCTGAAAATATTATTTAATATTTATATTAATATTTTAATATTTTATCAAATAATATTTCTGTCTGTTAAGGGTTGTTCTGCGAATAACAGCCCAGAAAGGCGATGGTATTAGGACAAAATAGAAAAGGGTGAGACAAGCTCTGACATTATTGAACAGCATAAACTCTGCACACACATGGAATGAATTCACACAATTTCTTAAAGTACAAGAATTTATTAACAAAAATAAGTCAACTCAAAGTCAAACATATTTCAATCAACAAACTCTTCACAATGCTAAAACAATCCAACTAAACTACCAAGCAGAATTAAAGAATAGGGAAGACTAATGGGCTATGTACAATATAAACAAGTTGATTAAAGACGATTGAAAACCATGACCAAAAGAGTGATGCAACATTACCATGCAATGTTCATGTTTGAGAACCAAGGATTATCTTGAAGAGTCTGGAATGAAGTTAAGTTAGTCTTAACTGACTTAGGCAATAATCAGCATACCTTTAGACAACCATTCACAATGCAAGATCAGATAAAATATTATTTTAATAAAATAATGTTTTAAAGAATGATCTGCTGAATAACACCAACCTTCTGGATGACTAATTCTCAATGGTGTCTCATTAGCTGCCTTTATTTATTAAAATAATATTTAAAGAAATATTAAGGAAATAGTAAAATATTTAAGGAAATATTTTGGAAAAAGAGCCAAATCTTTCTGGAGAAATGGGCTTACGTATGCAAGCACGTGTTCTTAGCAGTTAGCAGTTAAAGCTAACAAAAGAAGCTGATAGCTTAGCACCAGAATCAAACACACACCTTTAAAATACCAGGGTTAATAAAAGGGTTAAAATGCATAAGCGCGGACGCCGCGTTATGATCAATCTTCTGTGTTTAAAATCACCCTTTAAATAAAGTTTGTCTTAACTTTAAAAAAACACACAAACACAGAACACAAAACTAAGCACGTGGGCTGCAGATAGCCTGCTAGCACCAAGATAGCGGAGTTTCACAAACAAAACCAAACTTCATAAAAGGAGAAATGTTTATATCATTCCATCCTAAATCACTTCTCTCTGCCCAAAAACGCCTAACCTCGTATGAACCGTGCTGAGGAGGAGTTGTCTGGGCTACGACGAAGTTTGAAGAAACATCCACTTTGAACGAAGGTTTGCTTCAGCTGTTGGGGGGTGGGACTGTTGGACTGTCGCCGGCAAACTGCACGTTACCACGGTGACGCGTTCCGTTGTCCTTCCTTGGGAAACTGCTTCACTGCTTCGTCGTACTGGGAACTCTCTGTAATCTCTGTAGACTCAACTAGACTTAAGAGTTATGTCTGTTTGCCAGTAAAGACACATTAGCGTGCTGTCTCTCCTGTCCCAATGATCACCGGCGTGGTAGAGGCAGGATATAGCAAGAGCGGGGCTTTTATTTGGACAATGACGTCACAGGAAGTCCGCAGCTACCCCGTTTCCTGGCTGTGCCGGAAGTAGGTTAATGCAATTTATTTTGAAAGTTCCAGGAAAGTCTGTTCACGTTGTAACCATGGCTGTGGTCCCAACACAGATATTTTTTTAGATCAAGAGTTGAGAAATATGTTTTGGCCTTGATCAATGATTAAATTAGTAAAGATATTTAAAAAAGTGGCGGCCATATGTTCAACTCTAACATGTTAAAAAAGAGGCTCCGTAGAAGAGAGCATGAGTAGGATTCCTAGTTGTTGTGTGCCTGGAGAGGTAATAATCAAGGCCAAATGAAACCCTTGGCAGAGAATCAGGCAACCATTAAAGCCTCAGCTAAAGTTCAAGATCAGAATAAATTAAACTTTTATCGTCGCCTGATTCACAAGCCTGTTTTTGGATCTGAGCTAAACAAAGCAACCACTGAGTCATATTAAACCCCACAGACAAGATTTAGCTGACATCTTTGCACAGCGGAGGTTTGTCTTTTATTATTGTTTGACATATTTTAGTCATCTATTATTAAACCGTACATTGGGAGAGAACAAAAAGCCTTGTATTTATTGGCTGACTGTAAGCTACAAACATCTTATTTGTCTAAGGCAGAAACCGTGATCTTCAACAAACTGCACATAAGAACACTACAATCCTACATGTGAATAAGAGATAACATAGTGATCTAACATGAGGGAATGCCTTTGAAAGATCAATCTTTTCCCTACTTGTGTTCAGTGCCTCTGGCAAGAGAAAATCCTTAAAGGATAACAACTTTGTTGACAATGAACCTGAACTTCAATGATAAATAACACCTCCATTCCAAAATGAAACATAAAAAGCTTTTCACTGATTTAAAAGAGCAGTTAAAGTTTCTTTTTAGCCTTCCATCACAAAGCAATGTTCTGAATAATAATAAATGCAGTTGTACCCATTCTGCCACATCAGAATCAAATAAATAGGAAAGTAAATAACAAAAAAGATACTTACAAAGTACATTAATTTGTTTCAGGCCATTCACTACTGAAATAGCCTAAAGTCAAAAGAAATGCAAACAATGATTTAAAAACCACTGGTGGCTCTGCATTTCTTTGTTGACCTGGTCTGTTCACAATTTTTTAAAACTACATTTATTTAAAAACTTCCTGTTCAGGGTTTGCATCAAACTGCTGTTATTAAACAATGAGTTTTTGGGGACATTTAGCTGCAACTTACAACATCAGTTATCAGTAAATGCAAATTTAATACAGAGAAAAATAAACAAACAAAAAGGGTCCAATAATCTTGTTGCATGTGTGTGCACACTCTTAAATTAATACTTTGGTAAAGTACCTTTTATTTGAAAATCAGAATTCAGTTTTTCTCTCTCTGTTAATTATGTTCCTTTTCCACTGGCTTGTTTTAGGCGTTGCAGCTCCACTCCATTCGGTTTCACTCCACTCGGTTTCGCTCGGTACGGTAACTGTTTCCTCTGACCCACTGAGGGCTGAAGCTATGCTGGCTGAAGGTTCACCTCCAGCCCTCAGTGTAGAGCGCTGTGCTGCTACTAACTTTACTGTGTTACATTGTCACATAAAAGTAATCTGTGTGAAACAATTAAAAATAAAAAAAATAATTGGAAAATGAAAACATAAATAAACTAAAATGCTGTCTGGACTGGTAAGGCTCCAAAGTTTGCCCGAAGAACCTAACATTTTGTGCTTTTTGAGGAAGTTTTTATCTCAGCCATGGCAATAATGAGGACAAAAGCGCTGACTTTAAACCCCGGGGATGTTAGTTTTAAGTTTTAGATATTGGATATTCGTGCTCCATGTTTTCAGCGGGCTCTTCCTCTCATTTGATCCGTTGTAGGCACTCTGATTACGGGCAGCTGCTCTCTGCCTGCTCCCTCCTCCTGCAAACGCTGGTTCGCTTGAGAAACATCAATACATTTCCCAACCAAACATGCGGTTTCATGGTGGTATTGTTTTGTGTGCTTTGGGGGAGATGTTTGTGCATCTGAACAGCTGATTTTATGTGTGATCAGCTGATTTAAGATGTTAAATACAGCGAGTTGCCTGCGTGTAATTCCAGAAGCATAAGTGTCCTTTTTCTTTTCTTTCAGCTTTCAGGTATGGTTCATAATTTGTATATAGAAAAATTACATTTCAGTTTGCCCGACCATTCTGGTTCTTGTCATTTCTCCTGGTCCCATGGCCAACCAGTAAACAGCAGTCTGTTCACATCACATATAGTCCCTACTCAGCTGTGGTCGTACCTGCTCAGGAACAGGGACTAAAAAAAGTAGGTACTGGTACTCAAAAAACTGTAATGGAAACACTTGCAAAGTGAGCCGAGTAAACTCAAGTGGGGCCAAATTAAGGCCAGTGGAAACGATGCATTAGTCTCCTTTTGACCTTCCAAGCACTTCCTGTTCTGTTTAGTTGATGCTGGTTTCTCCTGATGCATACTTCCTGGTTCCATGTCCTATTCTCCTAGTGCCATTAGTGCATTGTGTTTTAATTGTGGGGAAATCTTCGACCCATTTTGTGACCCCACAGATTTTCTGACAGATTTAGTTTAAGGCTTTGGTTAGGCCTAAATTTCAAATTTGTTTGTGTCAAGGCAATTATTTTGTTGATTTGGGTGTGTGCTTGGACCTAAATTAATGCTGTAAAATCAAATCCATCTTTATCATCAGTTTCCAAGCAGACATCTGAAGGTTTTGGATCAAAGCTGGCTGGTAGAGTTTCATTTGAAGAAAAGTTACTCAAGAGCAGGAAGCTGCCACCAACATATTTCATAGTGGGCGCGAAGATCTTCACTTCTGCTTTTTTGCCAGAGTTTGTGTAATTGGTGCCAAAAAGTTTTAATCCGATTCTTCAATAACATATTGTTAGGGGTGCACCGATTGATGGGTGCTGACTTCTATAAGTTTGGGTGATCGGCCAATACTTTCATCTGAAACCGATATTATCCGCCGATCTTATCTACCACTGTAAAGGTCTGAAAATCACCCACTGTCCCCTTTTGCTCTGCTGTGAGAGAGGCCTGACTGACAGACCCACCCACCAGGTCATGTCTGCACGTGGGCGGTTCACAACTCTTGACAACATAAGATTCAAACAAAGATTCAAATGTGTGTTGTGACCTTATGACACCAGGCAGTGTCAGTTATGAAGAAAATCGGTATCGGCCAAAATCGTAATTGGCAGGTCAAGTCAAGTCAAGTCAAGTTTATTTATATAGTGCTTTTCAGCAACAAGGCACTCAAGGCGCTGTACATAAGGAAAAACATTACAATGATACAGAAAATCAAACAACAGAGGTGATTTAAAAAAATAAAAATAAAATAAAGTGAATAGAATGATGGATAAGAAAATGAGAGGAAAATTGGACTGAAAACGTAACTAACAATGTTCAAATAGCACAGTCAAAGGCCACTCTAAACAAGTAAGTTTTTAATCTTGATTTAAAGCAATTTAGGGTTTCAGCGCTTTTACAGTTTTGTGGGAGTTTATTCCAGATTAGTGGAGCATAAGAACTAAAAGCTGCTTCTCCATGTTTGGTTCTGGTTTTTGGGTATGCAGAGTAAATTTTGAGCCAGGAAAAACCTGAGAGGTCTGTTGGTTGGGGTCACTGACAAAAAGTCTGTAATTTATTTTGGGGCTACGCCATTCAGTGATTTTAGACTAACATAAGTGGGTTTTTAAAGTCCCCTTTTTCCCGAGCTACAGGGGCCAGTGTAGGGACTTTAGAAATGGGGTGGGTGTGGGCCCCCTTTCTTAGTTTTTTTTGTGAGTGGTTCTGGATCAACTGCAGATGTCTGATCGACTTTTTAGGCAGACCTGTGAAGACACCGTTGCAGTAATCAATTCTACTAAAGATGAACGCATGAACTAGTTTTTCAAGGTCCTGCTGAGACATTAGTCCTTTAATCCTGGAGATGTTCTTTAGGTGATAGAAGGCCGACATTGTTACTGTCTTTATGTGCCTCTGAAGGTTCAGGTCTGAGTCCATCACTACACCCAGGTTTCGAGCCTGACTGGTGGTTTCTCGTTGTGTTAACTGAAGCCGTGTGCTATGTTTTAACCGCTCTTCCTTTGTTCCAAAGATTATTACTTCAGTTTTGTTTTGATTCAGCTGAAGAAGATTTTGGCCCATCCATGCATTGATTTCTTCTTAGCATTTACCCAGCGCTTGAATGGGGTTCATAGGGCACCTGGGGGACATCGTGAAAAGTATAGCTGTGTGTCGTCTGCATAGTTATGATAAAATTTACGTTGTTTTTTTTATTAAAATCTGAGTTAGGGGGAAGCATGTAGATATTGAAAAAGAAGGGGGCCCTAAGTGGGATCCTTTGGGGAAACCCCCGTGTGATTTTTGTGGGGCTCTGATGTAAAGTTACCCTTTTACACAAAAAAGGGCCCTGTCCTTCAAAAGGGTTTAAACCAATTTTAGTGCGGGCCCGAAAGGGCCCACCCAGTTTTTTTGCGCTCTAATAAAATGGAATGATCAACAGTGGGAATGCTGCACTAAAAAGGTCCAATAATACCAAACCTCTGGTTCTTCCACAGTCTGCATTTATAAGGATGTCATTGAAAACCCCTTGACAAGAGTTTTCTGTACTGGGGGTGAGCAGGAAGCCTGACTGGAAGACATTGAAGCGGGTTTCCTCATTTTTTAGGAGTTTTTTTAACTGGGGTTTAAACACAGCTTTTTTTAATAATCTTACTGATGAAGGGAAGGTTTTGGGGATAAAAGGCCTGTATTTCTGCAGTAGCAGCTTGTCCAATTTGCTCTTTTTTAATAGAGGTTTTTATAATTGCTGTTTTTTGGGCCTTTTGGGGGAAAAACCTGACAAAAGGGACGTTTTTTTTTTATTTGTGTTCAATTAGGTGTTTTTTTGGGGAAAAGCTTTCTGAAGGAAAGCTGTGGGGAAAACCATCGAGACAGCAGGAAAAAGACCTTATGTTGCTGTACTTTTTTTCTAATTTTTAATAGTTTTTTTTTTTTGGGGGAAATTGGGAAAATTTAGTCGAAATCAGTTCTAGTTGGAGACAACATTGGTACTGGAGTTGATGTGGATGTGCTGACTGCCCCTCTGATCTTTTGTTTTTTTTCAGTGAAGAAGTTAGCAAATTCATTGCAGGCCCTGGTAGAGTGGAGTTCAGATGCTACAGTTACAGGAGGGTTTATTAACCCGTCGACCGTGGCAAATAATGCACGAGCATTGTTTATGTTTTTGCTGATGATGTCAGAAAAGAAAGATTCCCTTGCATTTTTCAGTTGTAGGTTATATCTGTATAGTCTCTCTTTATAGATAATATAGTGAACCTGGAGTTCAGTCTTTCGCCACCTGCGTTCAGCTTTTCGACACTCCTTTTTTTCACTTCTGACTGGTGGAGCACTTCTCCACGGAAACATTTTCTTCCCAGAAACGACTTTCACTTTAATTGGAGCAATTGAATCAATGATGTCCGAGATTTTAGAATGAAAGTTTTCTACCAGCTCATCTACAGTGTTACAGGGCAAAGTGGAGGTAGAAGAGTAAATCTGGTTAAAGGTTTCAGCAGCACCCTCCTTAAAGATGCGTTTTCTTATCATGTCTTTTGGGGCAAACTGAGTAAAGCAGATGATGCTTTCAAAATAACAGAAAAGTGGTCAGATAGGGCAACATCAGTTACAGACACCTTTGGGGAAAATGTTTAGACCCTTAGTGATGATCAAGCCCAAAAATTGTCCCTGATTGTGCGTTAGCTGTTTAACATGTTGAGTCAAACCAAAATTTCTAAGAGTGTCACATAGATCTATTGCAATTCTGTCTTCAGGATTGTCCATGTGAATGTTGAAGTCTCCCACAATAATTAAACAGTCATAATCAACACATATCACAGATAAAAACTAATCAAAATCACTGAAAAATTCGTTTTGGACTTAGGAGGCCTGTAAATATTCAAAAACCCCTGGAGAGCCAAATATTTAAAATGAGTCAATTTCCCAGAAAAACTTTTTTACACTCTTTAAAAATCTTCAAACACAGTGGCCACCCCTCCCCTTTTCTTTGCTTTCTGCTCCCAAAAAAGAAAATTGTAGTTTGGAGGCGTCGACTCTATCAGAATGGGAGCTTCATTAAAATAATGTAACCATGTTTCTGTTAAAAAATTCAATCGTGGTCAGTAATGAAGTCCTTGATTAAAATGATTTTCCTGACAGAGATCTAATGTTTAATAACGCCTTTTATTTGACTTCGTTCCCGGGATATTAACTCTGTGCCTGGTTGTACCTGACATTTTTATGGCTTTTTAAGCGTGATTGTTTATTACTGTCTCTTATTTTTTTGGTTTTGTTCTTTCTGTCACGTATAAGCACAGAGATTTTACAACTATTCCTATTAGGGGGCCCCAAGTTTTTCCCGGGAATTCTCATTTCTGATAGATTACCACTGGGGCCCAGACTGTATCACAGAGAAGTGATTTTAGGTCCTGATTAGGAGGAGATAGATTAGGAGGTGGTGGGGCTCTGCGGCATTTTTGAAGATGTTGGGGTTTAGTAGGCAGGGCCTCGGCCGGTTTTTTTGAATGGAGAAAAAATGTCAAGACCCTTTTGGGGTCCCGATCTTAAGAGCTCCTTTCATTTTTATCAGACCCGTAAAGAAAAAAGCGGGCTCAGTGGGGAGATGGGGAGAGTTCTGTGCGGTCTGGGTCAGGGTCTGGGGTGAGGGGGGTTTTTACCGGGGGTCATTTTTTTCTAAGAAAAAAAATGACCTTTTAAAATTTTTTTTTTTTTTTATTTTAATTTTTTTAATACCCTTTCCTCACAAAGACGACTGGCTCTAGAATATCCTAGCAGTCCCAGGTGTGATATGCAGGGGACAACCTAGACAGCTCACTGGTCCATCACAGCTCAACTTTAAGATCATCAGTTAATTAAAACTAACCCAGAGCACCAGCTGCATGTCTTTGGCATATTTAATAACACACAGCAGACACACTGCAGGGAGACTAAATGGCAACTATCCTAATAAACACGGTAGGAAAAACTGTTTCCCACTGCAGCATAAAATACAGCAGATTTTCAAGCTTTTCCTTTTAAAACCTGCTAATATTTTAACTTTTACAGATATATTCTTGTTAAATCTCAATATGCCCATATTAACATTAGTCATTTTTGTTTCCCATTGTTAATAAACAGAACGTTAATGCTATTTCGCTCTTAAATCTTTCTACGTTTCTGCAACAAAAGTCGACAAAGCGTTTTTTCCCCGCTGCCGTTTTGAAGACGGCATCGAAACTGTAGCTCTGCACGCCTGACGTGTTCTCGGACTGCCTGCGTATGCCAATCCGAGCAGATGCTTGTAATAGGCAACTAGGCCGAAAGCAACCGCCACGTCTCCTCTGTTCATCGCCCGCCAATCAACTCATCACCTCTTGGACCTCCTGTCCTCCTGTTCATCAGACAGGTTTACGTAAGAGGTTGTGTTCGGGCAGAGAAAGTTAATTTAGGGTAAAAGTTGTTTATTCTCAAGGTTGGTGCTAACAGGCTTCTAAGCCTTGATGTTAATTACTTGTTTTGAGTTGTGTTATGACAAACTTTTTTTCAATTTAAGTCAATTGAATCGAATCATACTGATTTCAAGTCAGGTACATACATTCCAGTTAATGGAGTTTTGACGAAAATTCAATCTGTAAGACTCACCTCCACTACCTGCTCCATACTATGACTCCATCATGCGTCTCGGCTCCAAGCAATCAGCGTCAAGTCTGCATTCCTCCTCAGCCAATCACCCTTCAAGGCTTCGCTTTTATTGACCTCCACCCATGGATCTCCCTGCTCTCCCGCCGAACTTCGATTCTCCTTCCAAGCATCAACGAGATAGTCCTGCCTGTAACCCGGCTCCTGCCGCCACATCACCCGGCTGTCTCTGGCAGCAGCTTCTCTTCCGAGCGATCATCTGGCACCCCAGGCTTCCACGTCTTCTTCTACTCCAGTTGTCCCCCAATCCACCCTGCTTCGTTCATTCTTTTCATGGATTCTCTCCAGCGCTCATTATCATCCATTACTCAGCTTCTCCAGGAGTTCGCCTCCAACTCTGTCACGTCAGCACTTCCTCTTCTCCGCTCTGCCGATGCTTAACCCGCTCCTTGGTCCCTCCCACTGACATTCACCCTTGCAACGCCCGTCCTGGCTCGTCTCTAAAGGTGAGATGTATCACTTCATTCTCTCTTCTCTATTTCCTCATTCATATGCCCTTCAAGCAAGCTGTTTCTCACTCCTCTTTTACATTGAGGTAGATCATATACTCCCACGCATTCTAACATCTTAATCAGGTGCTGCTCAAAAATCCTGCAGGGGCAGCTCATTAATCATGTTTCTCTCGTTGTTACCATCTCCTGAGGTTGACCACTGTGTCTCTTCCCCTGATGGCTGTACTGCTATGTTTGAATCATCTCATCCCCGCCTTACTAACAATCTCCCTTTTGGCGAGCTTGTGCCGCCTTTATGCATTTCAGACATGTCTTCTGCTCTTAACCCCACAGAATAAGCTCGATCCCATCCGTCCCTTGACCTACATTTCAAACATGGCTTCCTGATCAATATCACAAATCCTTCCCTGCCAAGCTGCATCCACCCTCACGCAATCAGGAGTCTGCCTAGACTGGTTTATTCTCGCCACTGAAATTTTATCATGACGCAAGCCACCTCTGATTCCTGCAGGTCAGTTAGCAATCAGAATGCTCTTTATTCTTCTCTTCCTTTCTTCCAGCACTCCTGCTCAGCCACCTCAAGCTGCTGGCTTCCCGCTCCAGTCTCCTTACAAACTGGAACGGTATCTCCTTCTTTTTACAGCGACGACGTTCTCCCGGCTGACTCGTTTCAGTTTTTAAGGACTCTAGTCCCGGTCCTATGGCCTCTCGAACGGATGGTTCACAATCTTTTGTTGACAAAGCCTTGCATGTGAACACATCATTAGAGCTAAGAATATACAGAGCGTAATACCTTAGTAACTCTAACAAAAAAAAAAATATGCTGCTTTTAACCTTTTTTTTACCATAAATGAATTGTTTACCTTAAATTATTAAAACCCTCTTTTATCATTGACGATTTTTCCCTTGAATGCTTTTATCCTATTTTACCACGTCTATTTATTAAACTCGTAAATATCGCCTTCTTTTTTTTTTCTCTGTAACCTTAAACAAAATAATGCATCACATAATATCTCAATTGTCTGTGACTTTACTTAGCTTATAATATTAAAACTAGTTAAAATATAACAGCATCCTGTTTGCTCCGTAGAATATCAAAATATTCATTTAGGCATTCGAACATTTATACCAACCTTGTTCCCTTATCATCCAAGCGCTAAGGACCATTTACTGTTTTGATTCAACTTTGCTATATGTTTTCCCGTTATAATCGTAGTGCACACTTTCTCTCTGCAGACCGGGTCGGCGCTGCTCTGTTCAGCTTGCGACAATCGATTTACAGCACCTTCCTGGACTAAGTGTTTTCACAATATCAGCATTAACTGCATTACTGCTGCAGCAGAATAACAATTCAATTTCAATTCAGTTTATTTATATAGCGCCAATTCACAACACATGTCGTCTCAAGGCACTTCACAAAACTCAGGTACATACATTCCAATTAGTCCTAACCATTGAACAGTGCAGTCAGATTCAGTTATTTATTCAAATTGGAAAAAAAGTTTTTCTATCTAAGGAAACCCAACAGGTTGAATCGAGTCAGAGATTTGTAGCAGTCACTCCTCCCGGATGAGCATGTAGAGACAGTGGACAGTCACTGGCGTTGACTTTGCAGCAATCCCTCATACTGAGCATGCATGTAGCGACAGTGGAGAGGAAAAACTCCATTTTAACAGGAAGAAACCTCCAGCAGAACCAGGCTCAGTGTGAGCGGCCATCTACCACGACCGACTGGGGGTTAGAGAGAACAGAGCAGAGACACAAAGAGAACAAAGAAGCACAGATCCAGGAGTCCTTTCTATGGGAAGGAAAAGTAAATCTTAATGGATGTAGCTCCTTTAGTCGTTTCACCTAGAAAGAAAGAAAAGATAAACTCTGAGCCAGTTTTCAAGGTTAGAGTCTGAAAGAGAGCACATAGAGTTAGTCACAACAAAAGCTCAGTCAATTGCCATGTCTAGGAGAGAGAAAGGGTTAAACACTGAAAGACAGGGCCAAGTGGATCATCTGTAGAAGGTGAGCATTAAGTTATTGCCAGCAGAAGCAGAGGTTTCTAGGAAGAGAAAAAAGAGAGAACAAAGTTAAAAGCTGAAATAACAGCAAATAATGCAAAATTGTAGAGCAGTGTGAGAATATAGCGAAGAGGGTGAGAGTGGTCATTATGTCCTCCAGCAGCCTAAGCCTATAGCAGCATAACTACAGAGATAGGTCAGGGCAACTTTAGCCACTCTAACTATAAGCTTTATCAAAAAGGAAAGTTTTAAGCCTAGCCTTCAAAGTAGACAGTTTGTCCATCTAGAACCCACTGATGGCCATTGTAATACTAAAAACCACAACGATTGGGATACCTCTCTCTTTCAGATTGATTATAACTATTGGAAAAGAGAGGGGGTCATACAGGTAGCAGAAATGGAGGGTGTGTTTGTACCTTAATCATAACTGAGCCGGTTTAGGCTAATCCTGACTCCCCCTTACTCCATCCAACAGGGAGGAAAGAAGACGGAGGTAAAAATAAGGAAGATAGCTCAGGATAACCTAAGCCACTCTAACTATAAGCTTTATCAAAAAGGAAAGTTTTAAGCCTAGCCTTAAAAGTAGACAGGGTGTCTGCCTCACGGACTAAAACTGGGAGCTGGTTCCACAGGAGGGAGCCTGATAACTAAAGGATCTGGCTCCCATTCTACTTCTAGGGACTCTAGGAACCACCAGTAAACCTGCAGTCTGAGAACGAAGTGCTCTGTTAGGAACGTATGGAACAATCAGATCTCTGATGTATGATGGAGCTAAATCATTAAGGGCTTTATATGTGAGGAGGAGAATTTTAAATTCTATTCTGGATTTAACAGGGAGCCAATGAAGGGAAGCTAAAGTAGGGGAAATATGATCTCTCTTTTTAATTTTCATCAGAACTCTTGCTGCAGCATTTTGAATCAGCTGAAGGCTTTTAACTGCATTTTGTGGACATCCTTTTAGTAAAGAATTACAATAGTCCAGCCTTGAATAACAAATGCATGGACTAGTTTTTCAACATCACTTCTGGACAGGATATTTCTAATTTTGGCAATGTTCCGGAAATGAAAGAAGGAAATCCTAGAAACCTGTTTAATATGGGATTTAAATGACATGTCCTGGTCAAAAATAACACCAAGGTTTTTACTTTATCACCGAAGTACTGAACCCTGTGGTACTCCACAATTAACCCTGGAGTTTAAAGATGATTTATCATTTACATGAACAAACTGGAATCTGTCAGACAAATAAGATTTAAACCAGCCTAGCGCTGTTCCCCTGATCCCTACAGCATATTCCAGCCTTTCTAAGAGAATATTGTGATCGACTGTATCAAATGCAGCACTGAGATCTAACAGGACAAGTACAGACACAAGTCCATTATCTGAGGCTAGAAGAATATCATTATTGACTTTCAGCAGAGCTGTTTCAGTGCAATGATGAGCTCAGAAGCCTGACTGAAACTCTTCAAACAGGTCATTGCTGTGTAAATGCTCACACATTTGATTAGCAACTATTTTCTCAAGAATTTTAGATAAGAATGGAAGATTGGATATAGGTCTGTAATTTATTAAGTCATCTTGATCAAGTGAAGGTTTCTTAAGCAAAGGTTTAATTACAGCTACCTTAAAAGCTTGTGGTACATATCCATTTACTAAGGGTAAATTAATCATATCTAAAATGGGGCTGGTAATCAGAGGAAACACTTCCTTAAATAATTTACTTGGGATTGGGTCTAACATACAAGTTGAAGGTTTAGATGAAGCTAATATTTCTGATTACTCAGGAAGCTCCACAGGATCAAAACAGTCCAAACACAGATCAGGTTCTACAGTTACTTCCACTGTTGTCTCACTTGCTGAGGATGAAGTAATCATCTTCGGGAGTATATCAAAGATTTTCTTTTTAATAGAATCAATTTTATTTAAAAAGAATCCCATAAACTCATGACTGCTAAGAGCTAAGGGAATGGATGGCTCAACAGAGCAATGACTCTGTGTAAGTTTAGTAACTGTACTACAGAGAAACCTAGGATTATTCTTGTTCTCTTCTATTAATGATGAGAAATAAGCTGTTCTGGCTTGGCGAAGTGTCTTTTTATACAACAGTAGGCTATTTTTCCAGATTAAGTAGGAATCTTCTAGATGTGTAGAGCGCCATTTTCTCTCCAATTTTCTAACATTGTGCTTTAAAGTACGCAGCTCTGAATTAAACCAGGGAGCCTGCCTCCTTTGAATAATTACCTTCTTTTTCAAGGGGGCTGCATTGTCTAATGCACCACGCAATGATGAAGTAACACTATGAACAAGAGAATCAATTTGTGAAGGGGAAGAAACAAAATTATTGCCCTCCACTGTGTTTTCTGTGATAATGAGGAAATCAAAAGTGGAACAGATTCTTTAAAGGTTGTTACAGCATTGTCTGATAATGATCTACTATAATGAAATTTTCTTTCAGGTGTGGAGTACTCGGTTAAATTAAACTCAAAGGTTATTAAAAAATGGTCAGACAGGACAGGGTTATGAGAAAATATTGTTATGTCTTTACACTCAATGCCATATGTCAGCACAAGGTCCAGAGAATGAAGACAAGGTGGGTAGGTTTGTTAATGTTTTGAGCAACTCTTCCGAAACAATTTATGAACAGACAATATTAGTAAGGTCATTTCACGGACGTAGCTCTTACCTCCATCGAATTCTGGCAGGCCTGTCATGTTTCAGGTTTTTCTAATGCAGTCGCTGATGCCCTGTCTCGTTTTAAATTTTCAGGTATCTGTTCATCAGCCTACTTTCACCCTACTCCGATTATTCCTCTCTCTCTCCTTCCTCCATCGCAATCAGCCAAACACTGCTGTATCTCAGGTCTAGCTCCTTCCACTTTCAAACCCCATTTCTTCGCCTGGCAAACCTTTGTAAATTTTGCCTTGCTATAACACACCATCATACCCAGTTCGCATTCAAACAGCCCTAGCTTTCATTACTCATTGTTTTGAACATCGTCGTTTCAAGCTCCCATACATCCGCAGCCTATTCGCAGGCATCAATTCTTTATCAAAAGATCATCTTTCTGAGCCCACGCCAAGCTTTTCACTCATCACGCCATTAAACTTCTTCTCAAAGGCATCTCAAATCATTGCATTCTACAGCCTGATTCCCTGAAATCTATTACACTTCCCCTCTTTAAAATAAAAAAAATTAAAAAAAATATCCTTATGACCTTTCGCTCCGCTCGTTTTCAACTTATTTCAAATCTCTTCTCTCCAGTGTCTTCCTCTTCGCCTTCTACGGCTTACTCAGACTAAGCGAATTTACTTCTCCTTCTAATTCATTAGTGTCATCTAGAGATTTAGCCTTTTCAGACCTCAAGTTCTATCCAGTCCATTTCAAACTTTACTTCAAACATATCAAAGGTAAAGGTTCACGTTTCATTTCCATAGCTCAGCTCGATGGCCTGTTTTGTCCTTTCCAAGCCATGTTCTCTTTTGTTCTCAAACATCACAAACCAGCTCACCCTTCATGCGCCTTTTCCTTACTCCAGAATGAGTTCCCATCATCGCCTCCTGGTTCCTCAAATTTGTGAGGCAAACTTTAGTTCAGTGCAACCCTCCCCCTAGTCAGTTCTCAGGTCACTCATTTAGAATCGGGGCAGCCACTTCAGCAACTACTCAAGGAGTTTCCACAGCTTCCCTACAACAACTCAGCCACTGGTTGACTTCAGCATTCTCTTCATATGTCCGCACAAACTTCCATTCTGGTAGTGATCTATCAGCTCTTAGGTAAGAGCTTCTGCATTAACTGGTGATGGTTGGTCTTTTCAGTTTAAACTTATCCTTGCTTCCCCTTCTTGCCTGTCAGGCACGACCAAGTCTTTCTCTCTACCCGCCTCATCAAGTTTACCAAGTTTCCATCCTCTTGCTTGTCAGCTATCACTTATTTTCTCCATTCGCCTGTCGTCCGCATCCGTCAGGCCTAGTCAGGTTTATCATGTCCCATCCACGCCTCATCAGGCGAGTTCCAGCCTAAGCAATGTATTCCATTCCCTCTCCAGCCAGTCTGCTTCATCTTTCTCCTTCACTCGTTTGGCTCAGCTTAGCTCTTACTCAACACTTCGTTATGTTTCCTTTCCCTTGACTTTGGCCAGATTCATGTCCTTCCCCTTCTTCGCCTCTCAGGCTCTTATCATCCTTTTCCTCCCCACCCTTCTCCTCCATTCATATCTCTTTTTGCTTGGCCTTGGCCTCAGTTTTTGGGGAGTTACATATCTAATCCTAACTCCATGATGTTCAAGCCCTCTACGGGTTTCAGGTTATGTGTATTTACTTCCTCTAATAACATTCGTTCCATCTAGATATTTAGTCTTCTTAGACTTCAAGTTCCATCCTGATCATTTCAAACCCCATCTCAATATACCAAAGGGAAGGCCCATGTTTCATCTCTATTTTTCACCTCGATGACCCGTTCAGATAATTTCAAGCCATGCTCAAATTTGCACTCAAACATAACCCATCATGCCCCTCTTTCTCACTCCAGTCGGAGCCCTATGTCTGCTTCCTGGTTCCTTATATATTTTAGACTTTAATCCAATGCAACTTGCCCCCAGTCAGTTTTCTTGCCATTAATTTAGAATAGGGGCAACCATTACTGCAGCCACCCAAGGAGTCTCAACAGCTTCCCTTCAACAACTCGGCCGCTAGTCATCTTCATCCTTCACATCCTATGTCTGTCTAGATTTCTTCTGTGTTAGCTGTCCAAAGATCTCTCAGTTCTTGGGTAAGAACTTCTTTTGTTATCTGGTAATGGATGTCCCTTCATTAAATCGTATTTATCATCTTAGACAGATCGTTTTATCTTAATTCATGTCTCTTATCCCTGTTTCTCCAAGGTCCTTCGTCAGCATCCATCATCCTCATTCATTCATTCTCTCATCTCTTCATTCTCCCCTTCATCAGGTTCAGCTGCATCATCGTCCTTCTGTCTAAATCATGCTCATGCCTACGCAGGCTCACTCGCATACACACGCATACTTACGCAGGCTCACTCACCATATCACCACACGCATGCCCATGCGGCCCATTCTCCATTCTCATGCCTATGCGGGCTCACTCACCTGCAACCATTCATCATTTTGATGCCTTCTCGGCTCATTACATTTATCATTTCCCACGCAGCCCATTCTCCATTCTTATGCCTAAGAGCCCGCATCCATTCATCATTTTCATGCCTTCGCAGCACTCTACATACATTATCGCCTACGTGGCTCATTCTCCATTCTCATGCCTATGCGGGCTCACTCACCTGCATCTATTCATCATTTTCATGCCTTCTCGGCTCATTACATTTATCATTTCCCACGCAGCCCATTCTCATGCCTACGCAGGCTCACTCACCTGCATCCATTCATCATATTCATGTCTTCGTGGCTCAGTACATTCTTCATCACTGCATGATCTATCATTTCACGCCTACCCAGACTCTATCACCATTCTCCTGCCTATGTAGATTCATCTATCATTCTCTTGCCTTAGCAGACTAACTCACCAGCATCCATTCAGCACTCTCCTGCCTTCGTGGCACAATTCATTCATCATCCTCAACACCTTCATGGCTCGACCTATCATTCTCATGCCTCTGCAGTCTCATTTTCCTCTCTACCTTCGCAGCTCAACTTCATCCCCTGTTCATCTTTGTAACTCTGTCCTTCATCTATTAAACTCGATTCATCTTGTCAGACCAGAACTACCAGAACTGCCACATCATTTATTTCAGCCTTGGCCCGGCCTCGGCCTCGGCCCTTTTTTGGGGGGAAGACATCTCTAATCCTAATCCTAAATGATTCATTCAAGCTCATGTCATTCATAGCATTCATGTCTTCCTCCGGGGTCCAAGCGCCAAAGAAATGAACATTTGCTATTTAACTTCTCTAATTGGCATCTTTGTGTTTTATTGTGAGTCTTTACAGGATTGAAATGGAGTTTTGACGAAAATTAAATCTGGAAGACTTACCGCCGCCACTGGCTCCGTACTATGACTCCATCATGCGCCTCCGCTCCAACCGATCAGCGTCAAGTCTGCATTCCTCCTCAGCCAATCATCCTTCAAGGCTTCGCTTTTAAGGACCTCCACCCATGGAGCTCCCTGCTCGTTTCTCTAAATTAGGTGTGAGTGCACAAATCATCTCTTTCACGGATTGTTTTGTAATACTGCGGCATTGGGTTGGTATTCACAGGACAATCCTTGAGTAACCAAAAGTTGTTTGGCTACAATTTCATATTCAAACTTTGTTACTGATTTTGTTAATAATTAAAAATGATAATTATTAATAGTTGCTTAAATCCAAACCAAAGCTATTGTTACACCACAGATGGCAGCAGCATACTGACACGTAAGCAGGCTTAACTTTGCTTCCTTATTGTCAGGACTTTCGCAAATTAAACAACTGCTTTGTTTGTTTAAGCATATTTTGTTCCCATTCTTGTTTGATAAATATTGTCAAAATGTCAAATGTTCCAGCAATTCTTTGTTTAATTTTTTTCTTTTAGATTGCTCTTTGTTTTTAAATGACAGGCATTCGTGACAGAAAGGTCAGTTTGCCATGTTTATTGTCTACTCGGACAAAAAAAAGGAAAGAGTTGGATGAGCAGGAAAACCAACAATGTACTTCAAATACAGTAAATATTAAAAAGCTGGGGAGAGGGAGGAACAACAAGCTAAAGAATAATAAAACATTGGTCCACCAGTAAAAAAAAGGAAGTGGCCTGAATTGAAATATAGCAGAACAACTAACAAGCAGACAAACAGGAAATAAAGTCATTTCATCCGCTCACCTTTTCGCACCTTTGCAGTTTAGGTCATCTTGCAATTAACCCTTTTGGGTGGAATCAAAGTCTGGCATAAGATGTTTCATGCTGACCAGGCATTAATTTGTACCCTCCCGCAACATTTGGCATCTAATAACTTCACTCTTATTTCTGTAATTCACAGCATGTAACCCTTTTATTGAACCTACGCTTTTGTCCAAAACATCTTTCTGTTTTCTTGCAGCTCAGCTTAACATTGTTTAAAGGCAAGTTCAGCACTAAAGCTCTGACGTTGGTTTAATTCTAACTGACAGCAAAGAAGAGACTCTATACTGCACAAGTTGTCAAAGGTGAGCTGATGAGAGCCTCAGGTGGCTTCATCATGGAAGCAATCTCATTGTGGGAGCTGCTGAGTGTTTCAGCAACTGATGGAAAGTCACTCTTCTTTGTGGCCTTTCTCTTGAAGTACTGCACAATCGCAATCCTCAACAGTGAGTGAAAAAAATGCCCAGACTAAACTTAGCTCAGCTCAGCTCAGAGAAAAATGGAGAAACAAAAAGTATTTTTGAAAATGGCAAGTGGATTTCAATCATATTCATCCTACTCTGAGTTGTTTTGGTATCATGCAATCCTATTTTTTAACACAGGGAGTCAGTTATTCTGCCTTTCGTTAATTGTGTAACAAGCTTTGAAAAGTGAAGCATTGTAGATTAAGTATTATATATATATTTAATTATAATATATAATTATTCGTTATTATTTTGTTATTGAAACAGAAAAAGACATGTAACCATCAAATGCAAAGAATCTGGTGATGGAACTCTGACTATTTTGTGCTTTTAAGATGTGATGTAATTTAAAACCCTGTTAGGCGTTATCTTTGCTAGGACAACTAAGAAAATCTAACCTGTCTTAACATTGAATGTTTTACAGCATCACCACATTAAAACAACTGGAGAATTATGTAGACTACTTTATGCATGCATTGAACAAAGAACCCATAATGTTTTCATTTTACTTGCAACCTTTTGCATTGTGAATACTAATAGTATAATGCCATTGTTTTCAAAAAACAGTATTATTGTACTATGGAATAAACTGTTTTGCTGTGCAATGTGGCTGCATGTTTAAGTAAAAACAATATCAGTCAATTTTGTAGCAAATACTTAAAAAAAAAATAAGTGTGTTTTTTCTAGGTTGCAGAGAGACCAACACACCTAAAACAAATAACTGAATTATGCCCTCAGCATGTCATCAAGTTCTGCAGAGGCCCGGTAATGACCCATTTTTCATCATGCACTTTTAGATGCATCATGGATACACCTGAAAGTTGTAGGAGAATAGCTCTTCAGGATTGGAGTTAAGGACAGCTGGTCCACATAGTATGTTCACAATTTAAATATTACAAAATATTACAAATTCTTAGACTAAACAATAATTACAAATTGATCATAACAGACTATAACCCCTACTGATAAATATAAGCAGAGCAGTTAAATTCTTTACTTTTGTATGACTTTAAGAAACATCTTTATTGAATAAAATCATTTTATTTTTATACTATTTGTAATTCTAAGCCATAATCAGGGCCATTCGTGGGTGTCCACACTCATAGATGTGCACCATCTGTCCTAAAAGTTGAATAATAGCTTGTGATGAAGATATCAATCATGAACCCAGTGAAGGAACTATTTATCATTCTGGCCTGATAATAGTTCGGGATCCCCCAGAATTAGCTGGTGAGTGTTGCTGTGGAGAATGACCTCTAACATTTTCCTACTGGACCTGTAACCCTTATGACCCAAATCCTAGATAAACAGAGGACAGTGAATGGATAAAGAATGGATACAGATCATGGCTTAAAGAGTGCCTACTCACTGACTGAATGAGAAAGGTATACATTAACTCTTTAATTTCATAAGCACACTTAAATTGGCAAAGGTAACCTTGGGCACTTCAATAGTTAATTAAAAAAAATTCAAATGGGCAATTAAAAACCCACATTTGTATAAAATAAAAATACAGCTGTCCATGAAAGTCAGTCCTTTAATTTCATTGTGTAAACGGAAAACACTTCTTATTTTACCAAGCTAATTCTGCTCATCTTCCTCTGTGACATTTACAAGTGTTCATGTTTTCTGCTGTTAAGTTAGTCATACAAAACACCAACAGAGTGAGCAAATTTACACAATGACTTTGCATTTGAAATTTTATTTTAAATCCAAGCATTTAATTTGGACCATGAGCCCCAAAGGGTATTGATTATAAATTCTCACTATAGCAATGTGTGCCCACATCACACCACTTGTGTGCCCAGATTTAAAGATGTTTATTATTCTATAGTACAATAGCATGAGGCTTTAACTCTTGATGTAAATTTACACTGTATAAATTGGCACGTCTTAGTAATGTGAGTCATTTTAGGATGGTATCTAGTCTGTGAGACATTCATTTGGTTGCCCCTAACAGTTCAAGATGCATGTGGGGGCATGTCCATTCTTTTTTTTACACATGGTATCAAAGGAATGCAGTGTAAATTACTTTTTTGCATAGTAATGTAATGCAATTAGTCTGCCGGAGTGCGTTCCTCCTCTTGTGGGATGAAGCAGGCAAGCTCATTCCAGCCGTCAGCCTGCTTGGTTAAATATTGATGCCCTCAGAGCTTTCTCAGGCCATTGTTTTGACTGAATGTAATGTTGTCATAGTCGGGTTACACACAGCATCTAGAGCTTTGTAAACAGTCAGTCCCTGGTGCACTGGCTAACCTGTGATCGGTGTCAGTCACTCTAATCAGATATTATAGCCTTTTTGTTCTCCATAAAGCAGAGCCAACTGATGGGACCTGTTGTTTGATTGATGAGGGTTTATGCACTTGTCTGTCAGAGAGTCTATACATACAAACAAGTGAAAGCAAAGTCACCTGGTTACCCTACTCAGTTTTAAAACATTTTAGCCTGTTTCCGAAAGGTAGTTTTCAAACGTCTCATGATCATGTTTTCCCTTAGAAGCAAACCAAGGGTTAAAATCCACCTTTTGTTGTTACTTATCAAGGAATACTCTAACTAAAGAAATTTCTGCAGTTAAAAGAATGACATCATTTGGAGCCTGCACAATCTTTTCCATTTTTAAACCCTAATTACCCTGGTTAAAGTTTTCCTTAGGGGACATTTTGTCTCAAAAGCATTTATCCTGAAATAGCTTGTTTCAGCTGATGAAACATTTTTACTTTATCATTTCATCTGACACAAAAAAGAAGGAACATATCCTATCACATCTGTTGGGTGAATACCTACTTCATTCTACTTAGCAGCTCCAAATGTTACAGTTACACCCATGTAACATCGTTGCACATCTTCCTTTAGCTTCAGTGGCATAGAGATGATTCCACAGCAAAACACTCTGGCATCAATATCGCACTTCATACTGTAGCATACAAAATTGTACACCAATTACGTCAGGCTGCCATGGATTATTTGAATACAACTTAATGCTCACCTTCTACAGATGATCCACATAGCCCTGTCTTTCACTGTTTAACCCTTTCTCTCTCCTAGACATGGCGATTGACTGAGCTTTACTGCTCTCTTTCAGACTCTAACCTTGAAAACTGGCTCAGAGTGTATCTGTTCTTTCTTTCTAGGTGAAACGACTAAAGGAGCTACATCTACTAACATTTACTTTTCCTTCCCATAGAAAGTACTCCTGGATCAGTGCTTCTTTGTTCTCTTTGTGTCTCTGCTCTGTTCTCTCTAACCGCCAGTTGGTCGTGGCAGATGGCCGCTCACACTGAGCCTGGTTTTGCCGGAGGTTTCTTCCTGTTAAAAGGGAGTTTTTCCTCTCCACTGTCGCTACATGCATGCTCAGTATGAGGGATTGCTGCAAAGTCAACGCCAGTGACTGTCCACTGTCTCTACATGCTCATCCGGGAGGAGGGAATGCTACAAGTCACTGACTGGATGCAATCTGCTGGGTTTCCTAAGATAGAAAAACTTTTTATCCAATTTGAATAAATAACTGAATCTGACTGCACTGTTCAATGGTTAGGATTAATTGGAATGTATGTACCTGACTTTTGTGAAGTGCCTTGAGACGACATGTGTTGTGAATTGGCGCTATATAAATAAACTGAATTGAAACTGAATTGAATTGAATATGCTAAAAAATGCTGGCACATAAGAGCCTCATTTCACACATGGCTTGCGTACTTCAAATATCACAACCATGACCCTATAATAAAGTTGTTTACTTGTGCACCACGCTGTGCTGTCTGCACTGTTCAAGATTGACTCACCTCAGCTTGGCTGATGCTTGAAATTGAAAGTAGACTGATGGCTTGGCCTGCTCTCTAAATAATTCAGCTAATAATTATCTGACCACTTGGGGATACATTTCACATGCAAATTTAACTCCCAGTCAGCAGATCCGTAAATATGAAAATAATCAGTCCACATCCTGATGCTGCAGAACACAGTAAATTCAACACAACTGATCCCAGTACACATGCACTGTTCAGAACTGGAATGCATCAAAAGTGACACACATACCCCAAAAACATAACAGGACCTAATGTTCTAAAGTGTCCTCTTTCTTTACCTACATTTAGAGCCATGTGACACATACTTGTCAATACTCCAAAATGAAAAACAGTGTGACAGCAGTCTTAGTGGTTGAGAAAAAAAGCATGGGTCAGCATGGCTTGTTTTGTCTTTTAAATCTTTACAACAGTGAATAAAGCTTGCTGACACTAAAGGATGAGATCATTAGCTGAAATAATAGGACTTTGCTGTTATCATCTTAAAGTTTGAGTAATACATTTCAAGAAGATGATCTGCAAAAACCATCAGTATTAAACCCCATTTTCCCTCCCAGATCTCAGCCATCAAAATTGTACTTTTCATACAGGAACTAAAATTAACTCTACCATTACAGCATAGATCTCAATTCCACATACAGGATGAGTGATGAAACATCTGACACTCAGATTACTTCTACATTGGGATAATCGCAAGGTGGGTCATGCATATTGCAAGCTGTGATGTATCAATTGAAATTAGGTTCTACTTTTTCTCTCAGTGTGTGGTGTTGGAAAAATCTGCAGAAAGAACCACTCTATGTGCAAAAGGAACAGCTCTGTGTGCTAATGTGAAAGGTTTGATGGTAGAGAGCATCAAAAAATGAGACAGATATGAAAGCAACAAGGTCACTCTGAGGAAGAAACAGCTTAGCTGAATAAATAAAAAGCTGAGAAAGCTGTTCGGTCATACATGAAGGTGTGTGCTGACAGGCTACACGTCTTTATAATATGTACTAAAGCTAAGCACACATGTCCCCCTGGATGACTTTTTCCTGTTTCCTGCATTCACATACACAAAGTCTCGGTTTTAAATGCAATCCTGTGCAATTTCTTTTTGGCTTAATAAAAATTTTATATATCTTCTCAATGAGCTGGACTTGCTTTTTGGAAAAGGGAGTGAGTGGATATCCTTCATGCAAATATTCTCCAAACACCAATACAACACTTGGAAAAGCTGTATTTATGGGTCAGAATTATCTTGTACTTAGAAAAAGAAGCAACGAGGTGTGGAGCGCAGCAGAAACAGCCGTATAGTCTTCCCAAGAGGAGAGCAAGGATGAAAGGTTGCACAGACTCATAATGTATTCAAACATAGGGTTTAAAGACAACTGTGGGTTTTAAGGCGAGTGTGGCTCAGTGAGAAGAGTGGTGGTTTTGCAACCTCAATTTGCCTACCGATCTATGTATCGGTGTATGAATGAGCGCGAGTTAGTGGGTGAATGTTATTGTCTGACAATCTCCAAAGGTAATCACATCAGGGATTATTTCCTTGACAAAAAAAGGACCTTTCGTTAATGTGTCAACACAAAACATGTTAAGAGGACAGATACATGGACTGAACTTACACTAAAAAGTCTGTTATACTACAGCCACATTGAACCTACCGCACTCAGAAACTTGCATACATGCACACACCAATACACAGATAGATGGCCAACTGAGGTTTAAGTTCCTTGGCCAAGGACACAACAACATGTAACAGGGGAGGAAGCTGGAATTAAACCCCCAATTTTCCAAATGCAAGACGACCCATTAAGCCCCATTCTCTCCTTTGGAAATACTCTTTGCCCCAGGATAATAAAGCAACTGGAATATTGGGCTTCACGGTGACGCAGTTGGTAGCACTGTTGCCTTGCAGCAAGAAGCAATGCCGGGGGTCTTTCTGCATAGAGTTTGCATGTTCTGAGGGAAAAGAACACAGCTGATGCCACAGCTTTGACAGAAAGCTTTAGCAAGGAGTGAATAGCCAGATCAGACAAACTCAGCTGTTATTTGTATGCATAAAGTTTATTATCAAAGGAAATGCTTTCTTTTAAAGCATGTTTTGCTTTTATGTGTCCTCTGCCAGTACAAACATTTCAGACATAACTCCTTCATATTTAACCACAATAAATAGCTTCAGCTGAAACCGTTTTTTTTTTGTCTCTGTGTCTGAGCCTGAGTGTTTCAGCTGCCAAGATATGTTTTATTTATGTTACTTGTGAATTATGGGACTTTTCCTTGTAACCCCCAGTCGGTTGTGAAAAATGGCTGCTCACACCAAAATGCTGGAAATGTCTTCACGTTAAAAGGGAGTCATTCCGTTCCACTGTCGCCACATGCTTGCTCAGCAGAGGGATTGCTACAAAGGTAATAACTGGATTCACTGTTGACACAAGCTTCCTCAGGAGGATAAGTTGGTGACCAGATGCAATCAGTTCGACTTCCTGACATAGAAAGCATTTTACAAGTTGGCACTGCAAATTGAATCTGACTACATTAGGTTATAAATGGTACTAACTCACAATGGATGGATTTGATCACATATTTCTGAATATGAGTCTGTTCTATTTGTCTTGTAAGCTGTCTTGAGATAACACTTGTTGGAATTCAACTGGATGTGTAGCATTAGTTTAAGATAACCAAACAACATGTTGTAGGTGAAATAACTCCAGACTAACAGAGTTTTAGTGGTGTGACAGATGGTGTCCTCGAAATAACGTATTGAAAGTATAACTAAACAAGGACAGCATCAGAGAATTGTGTCCTGCACAATCATTGCTCAACTTGGAAAAAAATGGAATAACTGAACGTATGTGGGTGATAGAGTATTACAGTTTTAGAATATTTATGTCCTATGTAATTATTATTTTTCACTAATTATGGATTGCTTAGTTTTCACAGGGCTAGGCAGCCAGTAATAGAAGTTCACAGAGAAACTAAATAATAGTACAACAGTATTTCTAAGTTACTTTTGGGAATTCCTAATTTTAAATTGATGATAAAAACAGCAGTTCTAGGCAGTGAAGTTTTTCAGGCATTATATAACAAAGCTCTTCTACAGATTACCCTTTTGTGATTTATAACAAATATAGGTATTTTCATGGTATTTATTGTATACCGCTAATAAATCACAGCTTGTCTATGGCTGTGCCTGAGAGAATGACCTTTTCAAATATGTTCCCATTCAGAGCCCCTTGGAGTGTGCAGTATTCTAAACAATACATTATATTTCAGTTCAGAAACAAGCAACCAGCATCAATCAGTAAGAGGGCTACACTCCTTTACCCAAGAATAAACAAAAGACAGAGGACAGGGACAAAAATGTGATTAGAGATTATTTTCCATCATACATTGCACTGGGACTTCTGGCCATCTCTGTGTGATTTCTGAAAGGACCGATGCAGCACAGGTTAAAGTCAACCTGCTGTTGTTATGCCTTGAGCCGCCAAGTGTAGTGGTGACCTTCCCATATCAGCAAGGGTAAGCTGACTTTGCAGTAGAAGAGTGTGAAGTGGCAGTGTGGGGCAGTCAATGCTACCAGGCGCCCACAGGGTATAGACTGAAAACCCCCTGGGACCGTTGATGTGATGTGCTTTTTTAATGTACATCATCAACACGCAATGGATGGGTCATGATGAAGAACCCAGAGACAGAACAGGTTACTGGACTCCAGCCAAGGGTAGGTTCTACAGCGGTAGTGATGCTGGAAAACAGGCTATAAAAAAACAAGGAGGCATCACACGCCATTCATGTGTTTTACCCGTTACAAAGGGAAATGTCTGACAAATTGTACAGCACTCTATATCAACAACGTTGAGTTCTTCTCTGTGTCTCATGAGAGTCTGTACTGCTGGCTTCATTTATGATGGTTCATATGTAAGCAGGATATTTCTGGCTCTTCTAGGTAACTTATAGAGGGGCTTGTCGTTGGTGCCATATGATTGAACTGTTGTATGAAAGAGAATAAAGTCTGTTTACATTAAGATATAAGACCAGACATTCAAAGGATTTCATGATCACAGACGTCAGGTCTGTAGTCATTTATTTAATCCTGTTATTGTGCATTTGTTTGAAGCAAGGTTAGAATAGTTTGGGATTTTTCATTATAGTTTAATTTTGTTGTGACTTTTTTTTTTAACCGACTTTTTTCTAACCCGAATTCAGTTAGTTTTAATTAGCTTTTAAAGTCGATTTGTTAGTTTTCTTTATTTTTTATTATTTTAATAATACTTGGTTTTAGTTTAGTTTTTATTAGTTTAAGTACTAATGTTAGTTTATTCGTACTTTGTGTGATGGCCACAAACTGCAGCCACACAGTCAGTAATCCCGCTCACCAACACCTTTTCACTTTGAGTTTCTTTGTTTCATGTATACATTACGCTCACTGTAGCACAAGGATATAGGTTTGTTTGTGTACTTATGTAAACATTGGATCAAATCACTGTGCTATAATAGGGATAAATTGTCAATGAACAGACAAGTAAATGCAGGAAAAGAGACAGTGGTAACTCCTCAAAGATTTGACAGCTACCTTGACTAATACATTAGTTGCACTTCCATGACAAGAGTGTAACTCCCTCTACAGTTTGATTGGGGCATGTAGCAGAGGCACAAGACAATCAGTCATATTAGTAATTGGGACAAAAGAGCAGACACTAATCCTGGACCAGTTTGAGCACAGGGAAAGACAGCTTTAAGGGAAAAATGAGTCACACCAAAATAGAGGAATTGCAAGAATTCTGTCAAAATACCTTTGGATCAAATTGCTTCTCATAATCAACAATACTGCACAGAGGACCAAGAGAACAACATAATTAAAAGGAACTTAAAAAAAAAAATCAAACCTCAAGGTAATTGCAAGTTTGCAAGAAAACTGCCATAGACCAACTTTTAAGCTCTCTCATAAAATATTGAGCAGTGACAGGAAAGCAAAATAATACAATTTAAGAACGCAGTACACTAGTTTGTTTGAAGGCAAAAAATTAGAACCCATAAAGAAAAGATTAACATACTAAAGGCACTTGAGACGACATGAGACGAACATCTTTGATTAGAATCAAATTTATAATTTAGAATCAAAACTCAAACAAAATCTTCAAGTTTTAAAACTGTGGGAGTGAAGTAAAGCACATGACAACACAACATGAAAATTGATTTACTTGTTTTATCACTAAAATTTGTTTAAATGATGTACTTGAAATGGCAGCCAGTAATTCTGGCTTCAATATACACGCTCCTTGACGAGGGTCTTTGTTTTGCCCTGTGGGCATGTTCACACCAGTCATATTTGAAGTGGCTCAGTCACACTGTGAAGCATTCATTTCTGACAAGTGAGAACAATGGCATTTGAACTTGGTCATGGAGTAAACAAGCTACCTGCCTAAAAATATGGTGCTTGTTCTTTGTTGAAGGAAGAAGTTGAAGGCTAAACATGAGAGGGCATTAAGCCTATCAGACATTTGGAAAGTGTTTGTCATAAATCTTTGCTTTTACTCTGCCACAATTGACTGGGGTCGGTCGTGGCAGATGGCAGCTCACACTGAGCCTGGTTCTGCTGCAGGTTTCTTCCTGTAAAAGGGGAGTTTTCCTTTATGTTGTTGTTACATGCATGCTCAGTATGAGGGATTGCTGCAATGTCAACAGCACAATACAAGCAAGGCTCCATCGCTACATGATCATCCAGGAGGAGACAATGCTCCAGGTCTGTGACTCAGTGCAATCTGTTGGGTTTCCTTAGATAGAGCACTTTTTTTTAACCAGTTATAATTTTTTTGATAACTGGGATCAAATTGTAATGTATATACTTCGTGTAATGTATGTAATCGACGTGTAATATACACAACATGACTTACATGAACCATTTATCACCAAGCTGGTGTTTACACATTACCAGAGACATGAACAAAGACAGAAGAGGGAGGGATGGGGTAAATTATGAAACAAGAGAATAACTGAATGCCATTCTGCTATTAGATCTGGCTGTCATTCACATGTTGATTAATGCTAATTTGTAAATATTAAATACTGCAGCAGACTGGGTAAAAAACCTGTTCTACTCTTTAAAATGCACAATCAAACACACACTCCATCTGGGTGTGACTCAGAAAGAGACCAGAGAGATGGGGAAAAGAATAGTGGACAGGACAGAAGTGTCTCCTCAAAAACAGAATCAACATGACAGAGCTTCTTGGGGCTCTCAAAGTTGTCACATCACTCTAAACACACTCAACACAAATAAGAGTTCTTATTGACACAGATGGCTTTTAAATTCCCAGACATCTGTCCTGGTTTATTGCGTTTTGTAGGCATAGCCAATAACATCACGTCTGGATGTTGTACCAATTTACTTTGCTACCTAAATGGCAGCTGTCACTTAGTTTTTTTAATGGCTTCAAATATTCCCTGGGACCCTCAAGCCAAATGCATTTACATGCCACTGAATAAATGTCAGAGTGTATGTTTTTCTGGATACCATTTACATATGCTTATCCATGTGCTAAACAAGGCTTTGTAGGTGCCTGGAATCATGTATCATTCAGTACCAACTGGGAGGCATCCAAAATTTATTCTCCAGCATGACAGCCACCACAAATATACACCCTTAGGACTATCCTCGGAGAGAGCCGCAGCGAAGACAGTTGAATGCAATTGTAGGACTTCTAGAGAGCCCTGATCTCAAGTAAGACTAAGGTGACATGCAGATATGCCAAGTTACGTAAAAACAGAAAAGAAGTGTCAGTTTCCTCCACAGTATTCAATTAATTTGAATCACTGTTCAAAATGAATAAATTAGAACAGGTGAAAATTTTTATGTAACAGTTTAGTTGGAATTATTTGAACTGATATAAAAATGTTTTCTATTTTATTGTCTAAAAACATTTAAACGAAGAAACATGAATTCTACACTGTTTTCTAAATGTCTGCACACCCTTCTTCCATAGTTTGAAATATGAGCTCTTGAAGGATCTTGAGACTGAGACTGCATGGTACAGCAAGATGGTCTAGGCTTTGAAATCTGGAGCTTTTGTGTGGGAGCTCACATGTGTGAGGTTTATTGCAAGCTCTCAATCCAAAACATACATGTTTGGCCACTCTAAATTGCACTAAGGAATTAGTGTGTGCATGGTTATCCATCTGTGCTGCCCTGTGACAGATTGGCGACCGGCCCCGGTTCACCCCTACAAAGATTAATTATCTTTGAACAATGTATGGATGCTGATAGTGATTTTTAAAAATCACTAACAAATAAACACACGTCAACTTGCCAGCAACTATTTATTTAGAAGAAAAACACAACGAATAAAAAAACACATTACCCTGACATGGTTTAAGACCTAAACGTTCTGACAGAAAAAAACTACATTACAATTAGTGTGCTTTTCAATTTGCAGGAGAAAATTACACTTGCTCAGAGTCAAAGAAATCCAATTTTTTACACTCAACAGTAACTTTGAACTAAGCTGCACTTTTGGCATACTCATTCATTTCTCATAGCTGTTTGTGTCATCATGGCTTTCTGTAAGACCTTTGTGCAGTCAAAAACTACAAACAACTGATGAAGGTTTAAATAGTTTGACACAAATAAGTAATTTTTTCTTCATGGTTCAATAAAGGGATCCAGTAAGGCACTGAGGAATAGAGGTAAGTGTTAGCAAACAAAATAGAGTTGGAACACTAATGACGATAAAGATGAAGAGGAGGAAACTGATTCTTACCGTTTGTGGAGATGGTGGTGTTCCAGGAGAAAGGTGGAGTATGCCAATAGACACTGAGTTTGGCAGATTGTGGTGATCGGTATAGGTTTGTAATGATCCTTTGTTTGTTTTCTAGAGGAAGATAGATATAGTAGTGGAGTTTTGGAGGATGGACAGACAGGTGAGTGGTGTTGGTGGCCATTGCTTAACTCAGCCTCCATCTGCATCATAGTGTTTAAACAAACTGAACCTGAACAGCATGACTCTCAATGAGATTGTGCCAAGAAGATGAGTCTGCACTATCTATTGGTGCAAATAATAGAAAACCTGCACTTTTCTATTACTTTGCATAATGGCTGAGTGTGCATGATTGTGAGCTGAATACTGAAGGCTCCTTTCAAGGGTTAAGGTAATTGGTGTGTTGACAAATTAGGATCTTAAAAAATTGCCCATAGCAAGAGATGAAAGGAATGAGTTACACTACGCCTCTGAAAATCAGTCAAAAAGGAAATAACTAATATGAAACTGTATTCCAGTTACAGTTTGACTGAGGCATATCACAGAGACTTCATTTAGTCCTGAGAAATTATAATTGTGTCATCGTACGAAAAAGGACCATAATGAGCCTAAGGATTTGAAAGAGATGAAAAGGTTTGTGCATGAAATGTATACTAATGACACTGAAAGGAAAAGAAATTGAAATTGTTAGTTGAATGTTGAGGTTTACCTTGAAGATTTGTCTGTAGATGTCACTTGGCTCAAATGTTCTACTTTCAACTTTCACTGGAACTGTCCTGAACAAAAACTTACTCTTTCTATATTGGTGTAAGCCAATTAGGAAGTAGTTGCAAGCAGGTGGTTTGAAAATGCTTGACGAAGAAGCATCTGCAAATTAATATGTGAAACTTGATCTACGTTAGCAGTTATGTTTTTTAAATGGGCTAAGTCAGAATTTCATCATCTCTCACAAGGTAAAGTCAAACATAGTACCAACAGAAGTAATATTTCCAGGTCAGCAACATAGTTAAACTTTTTTCAGCGAAGATGTCTGCAAATTACACAATTTATCATCTTAGTGCTTCTGTAAGTCGTTATCTTCCAAAACAATGAAAATATGCATACATTTACAAAGTGGTGGCTGATTTATTTAACTTAAATGCTTTCTGTTAACAACAAAGCACAAAAGGCAGCAATGTTTGACTCAACCATATATGCACACTTATAAGAGCTTTGAGAGAATTGTCAAGCAAAATCCATTCAAGAATTTGGGGGAGCTTCAAAACGGAAGGACTGAGGTTGGAGTCAGCGCATTACTAGCCACTACGCAGAGACGGATCCCACACATGGGCGCCTTAGCTAGGCTACGGACAAAAAACTGGACTGTTACTCAGTTGTCCAAAGTCCTCTTTTCGTATGAAAGTATAAATTGCATTTCATTTTTGAATCGTGGTCCCGGATTCTGGAGGAAGAGAAGAGAGGCACAGAATTCAAGTTCCTTGAAGTCCATTGTGAAGTTTCCACAGTCATGATTTGGGGCGCAATGTCATCTGCTGCTGTTGGTTCACTGTGTTTTCTTAAGTCCACCATCAACACAGCCATCTGCCAAAAAATTTTAGAGCACTTCATGCTTCTTCCTGCTGACAAGCTTTATGGAGATGATGATTTCATTTTCCAGCAGTACTTGGCACCTGCCCACACTGCCAAAGGTACCAAAAGCTGGTTCGATGACCACGCTGTTAACATGTTTGGTTGCCCAGCAAACTGGACTGACCGGAGCCACATAGAGAAACTATGCAATATTTTCAAGAGTAAGAGGAGAGACACTAGACCCAACAATGCAGATGACCTGAAGGCCGCTATCAAAGCAACCTGGGTTTCATTACACCTCAGCAGAATCACAGACTTTTCACTTCCATGCCGCAATGATGCAGTAATTCTTGCACAAAGACGTCGAAGTATTGAGTGCATAGAAATAAACTTACTTTTCAAATGACTGGCATTTCTGTTTAAATATATTTTCTTATTGATCTTATGTAGTATTTTATTTTTCTAACACACTGAATTTTGGGGTTTTAATCTCTATAGGCCATAATCATCAAAATTACGAGAAGTAAAGGTTTAAACTATTTCACTGTATGTGTAAAAAATCTATATATGAGTTTAACTTTTTAAAATGAGTGACAAAACATTTTTGGAGATTTACCTGTATGTATTCAGACAGTAATTTTTTGGTGTCAAAGCCAGTTTTGCCCCCAGGCTGTTTTTGATGTCCATGACAGCTGTGCTTTGTTTGGCAGCCCCCTGAGCTTAAAGCCGAGCTTAGTGTATATGTATGTGTGTGTAAACACACACATATATATACACTGAAGCAAAGTTACATGGCCAAATCTTGTTTACAAAGTGCAGCACATATACTGTAGTCATAATATGCAACTAATCAAATGCTTGCAAAATGTTTTTAGCTTCTTAGATGTATGATTGATTTTAGATATATATATTAATATTTGTCTTTAATTCGCAATTATATGATCAAACTAACAGTACTTTAAAGTCCCAAGATGTGATCACTTGTCAACTGATAAGTATTTCTGTAATATGATATAATAGAATGTTTGTATTTCTGTTTGTTTCTTGCTGCAGCAAGAAACACATCCAAGGCTCCTTTGTCTGAAGCACATTTAAGGAGACAATTAAGGGGAAATCCATATTTGCAAAATTGCCAAGTCCTTTATACATAAAATTATGACCTTCTGCCTGAAAGATAAACAATGTGTTTGGCAGATCAATGAACTGCTACCATGTATCTGACTGCTCTCAAATCATACTTAGAATTATTGAAGACTGACCTTTATTTTTCATCCTTATGTGAAATGAGGGATCACTTGAATGCTTCAGGTATTTCTGAACAATGTTTACACTTGTGCTTGAACATTTTGAACCCCCTTCTCCACTGCCCCTGTTGGGTTGAAACAAACTAGAAAAATATTTCTTCAACCAACAAGAACTTGCAGGTGCATCTCTGTAAATTAGAATGTTTTACAAAGTTAATTTATTTTAGTAATTCATTTCACACAGTGAGACTCATATTATATACCTTAACTACAGACAGTGATATATTCCTTAACTAGGATCAAACTGGAATACATGCAATTGCCCCTTAATCTGTTCATATGTCTAGATATAAGTGCATATTTCTGTTCATTTAGTTTATTATGGCTTACAGCTAATGTAAGAAAAAGTTTGGTTTCTTAGATATTTTGAATTTAACATAATGCCAATTAAAAAAAGCAGAAATAACAATCATATTTAAATGTTTTTAGAGTAGTCTCCTTTGTTTTTTGGTCAAGGTAAGAAAAGTGCTTACCACACTAGTGCAGCCCTATAGATCAGAGAGTGAAATAAGTGACATTCTGAAAAGATGCAGTAGATCCAGAATGAGAAGAACAATCTGATCAAAAATCTAAATGTTTGTACAACAAAAAGAAAATCAGGTTGAGAAGGGAAATCTATAAACTACTTTTCAGTGTGCGGCACTTGTTAACAATCACCTGCTATTTCAAATAACAATATTGACTGATGGCTGTGTTTTTGTTCCTCAGTTTCATTATTTCTTATGTAAGCAAATATCTGTATAACAAACAGAAAGCTTACACAACCATACAAAACTGAATTGATGTAAATCAGTGTTGGTTATGTTGTCTACATGAGCTTTAAATATAATTCGCTAATAACATGTTTGATAAACGTATACTGTGTACAAAAGATTATGCTCTAGGCTATTTGGCATCAATGGAGAACTGAATCCAACAAAAATAAAGCCAGTATGAGACCCGAAGGGCCTGTGTCAGCATCAGCAATTAACTAATTTAGCTGCAGAAGGATCGGGGTTGGTTAATGAAAGGTCAACAACATTTTCTATTGCACTATATTAGCTGAAGCTGTCCTGTCTTCAGTTATTTTAATGTACCCCCTGCATCATGTTTTTTCTGACTCTGCCTGCTCCCTTTACTCTGTTTCAGCTGCTGTTTTGTCTGCCCATTACACACCACTGCCTCCCTGATGGTTTCAGTAGAGCTCTAACCAATTTGGCTTCTTTACCAGCAGCCGCTCTAATAACAGAGTAACTGGCTGAGCTTTTATACCGAGCTGTGACATGTTGTTCAGCCTTTGCTCGCAATGCTCCAGAAATATCAATTCTCATGGAAACTTATTTCTTGTGCGCCTGGTTAAAATTGAAAAGTGATGTTTCTGTTGGTCCCATTTCACTAGCTCAGAGGTGTTTATTCTTTATTGAATGCCTTTGCTTTTAAAGTGACTCTCAACTCTGTGTCTGTGTCTCTCCATCACTCACTCAGTCACTGCCATAGCAGACACCTTGGTCACCACTCAAGATACAGGTGTCACATCAGACTGCTGGCACCTGAGGCCACACTATGCAAACTGCAATGCATTCCTAAAACTTCTGCCAAACTTGGCAGCACATTTAACAGTAGTCATTAAACAAGTTCAGTGTCAAATATTCCCATGACATTTTAATAACTGATGAGAGATGACAACTTTATTGGCACTCTCTCTCTGGCTTTCAGCGTTTTTGTCTTCAATTGTCTTCTTAGACTCTGTATAACTCTTTTTACTTTTAAAACTCTCTTTCATCTTCCTCTCTGTCTTTCCCAAGAACAATCAATATCTTCTAATAGATTGAAGACATGATTGAGTAGAGACGTCAGTTTTCCACAGGCTAGAGGAGAAGATTATTAATCACTGAAAATGTGTTTTTATTATTTTGCACCTCACAGCCTTTGTATGAGCCTCCAGCACTATAAAGCTGCAGTGTGTGTTGGCGTTTAATGTCCTAAGCGAGAATAGTGAAAGTAAATATACATTTTATTTATGTAAAATCAATATTGAATGTAAAAAAACTTTTTATATGAGTCTGTAAAATTATATTGTCATGTGATCTTAGTTACATAAAAATGATTCATCTGTCATACTTAATGCAACAGTAGATTCTGGTATGTATTTATGTGCAATAACGTGAAAAAATCAACTACTGTCAGCCCATCCTTTCTTCCATTTGCTCTACAAGGTTAGTCCATGTTCCTATCCCTGCAGACAGTGGGGGAGAAATGGGTTACAGCCTGGACAAGTCAATCTTCCATCAAAGAGTCAACACAGAGATACACATGAGAAAACCAAGCATACACATACTCAATCCTAAATTTAATCTGCAATTACCTACATCTTTACCCAGCTTAAGAAAATAAGCTTATTTGCTGGTATTTTTTTATCATGTTTTCTTTATCCAGCCATACATTTCTTTCTGGTTAGGCAATGTTAGGTTGCTGAAGTAAGAGATGTAGAATGGTAATCCCTTCCATTTAGAGCCAGACTTTTAAGCTCCTCCCAGGGGGATCCCAAGACATACCCAAGGGAGAAAGGATATACTGTTGCTTTAACAAGTTCTGAGTATGCTCTGTGGTCTCCTCCTAATATGACATGCATGGAAAATCTGCAAAAATAACCATCCAGGGGGCATCCTATGTGCCTGAACAACCTCAGGAAACTCCTTCAGATGTAAATGAACAGCAGGTTCATTTGGAGGTCCCACCACATGTACACTGGAATCAATGGAATGGAATTTACATTGTTCTGTTGCATCAAGACCAGGTGCGTTACTATTCCTTTTTTGTTAAATTGTCCTGTTTTGTTTAGTTTGTTGTATTAAAAGACCTACTGATCATTTCATAATAAAATGTCAGTGCTTTGTATGTGCCCCTAAGTGGACAAATAATTACAGTTTCAAGCAAGTTTATGCCGAGGTAAGTGAAGCATTTGCATACTGTGGAATGAGATTAACCAATGCTATCATTGGGTCTTTGCTACAATATTTGAGTAGCAGCCTCATAGATTCTGTAGCAATTGATGAAATGTTTGGTATACAAGGTGTATGAGAGCAGCGGGGTAAAGGTGGCAGACTTTTTCAACATGTCCTAAAAATCTTTGGCAGCCTGACTTAGCTTGTGATCAAATGGTGTATACTACGGTGTAAAATGCCATGTTAAGTGATGCAGAAGCGTTAATTTCCTAAGCCTTAATTTGATCCAAAGTCATTGAAATGAAAGGCAGATATAGAGTAGTGTGGTTGGGACTACACGATTGAGCCAAGCCGCCCAACAGAAGCTCTCATTCTTTAAGTGATGAGCCATATCTCATATTACCATATGCAAGGGCTATAAAAATCTTAGAAACAAGTGACTACAATATTTAACAAAATCCTCCCACAGATGGTTATAGTCAAGCACGCTGCTCTTATAGACAAGTTCTGTAACAAGATGAAGGACTGTAGGTGTAATAAGCAATGCCTCTCCAAACCAACTTTAGGGGCCCCGCAGGGGTGTGTGCTTAGTCCCCTGCCATTTACTTTGCTGACACACTTATTCACACTGCCAACTACAGCGCAAATCATTCTGGTCAATTACGTTTGTTGATGATATAACTGCCCTGGGACTCATAAGCAACGGGACAAAACAACTTGCAAAGACGAGGTGGAACAGTTAAAAAGCTAGTGAGCTGATGAAAATGTGTCCCTGAACATAAAAAACTAAAGAGCTGATTGTGGGCTTTAGAAAAAAGGTTGATCATTATCATTTTGGCATCAATTACTCTCTTGTGTAGAAGGTCCGCAGTTTTGAATTTCTTGGGGTCTGCATCACCAAAGATCCTCCAGGAATTTGAACACTACAAACCTGTCTTTGGGATGTTGAATCATGTCAGAATTCCCCATGCATTCTCAGGATATATTTAGAGAAATCTGTCAAGCATCACATTTTGGTATAGCAAATACAGAACGACTGATAGGAAGACTTAGCAGTGTTTTCTGGGAATAGTTTCTTTTGGCTAAGAAAATACAGGTACATCTAACTGCATTTTATGTATCACTGAATGGACCAATAAAACACTTGAAGATTAATACAAACTCACTCTAGGTATATACAGCCACTTTATAAAGAAAGGTCATTTTAGCTCACTTACACATTGAAAGTAAACAAACTATTCTGTCAGTCAAGTTATTCCAAATTAATGCAATCTAATTCATTTGAATTATGAATAAATCAATACATTGAGAATTAGTGCATTGATTTTTATAACATGACAGTTCATCCAGTTTAGGAAGGCAACAGATTGCATATATTTGTATGCTAAGCTTGCAAAACAGAGATCAGAGATAGTGAAGTAGAGATTTTTCTTAATTTCTTAAGGCTGGGCAAAATTACCCAAAATCAAGCATGGTTCTTTTTGGTGATTATATTAAACACTGACACACTATTAGGCCAGTTTTTGGGACACAAAGGTTGTGATTTCTGCATTGCTGTTAAAGTAAAAAATGGCAAACAAAGCTCAGACTTATCAATTTTACTGAAAATCATCTGTAATGATCCATAAAGGTGCTGAATCTTTATTTTATTGGCAGTAAAATTATATTTTTAGCTGTATAAATTCCAAGTGTTTTCATTTACTGTGTGTTTCCAGATGCTACAATCCATATTTCTTCACAAGCTATTCCACTTACAGGGAAGATGTTCCAGTCCTTCATGTCACCCACAGCACTTGTCAAGAACAGACTATTGGATTTTTAGAGGGTTATTTTGTCCACATTGATACTGTTGACCTCATTTTCAAACCATTCACCAGCAGAAATCAAAAAGTCAGCCAAACCCTTTCCCCAGAGGGATTAGGAAATTCGAGTTGCGCTAAAGTAAAGCAACATAAGTTTGAGCTCTGCCCCTCTGATTAAATGTTATTTTGTTGTTGAAGATGTGAAATGTGAAATTTTTCCTGCACAAGCTGCAGCAAGGACAAAGTGAATCAAATCAAGGCCACATGATTAAATATTGGCATGGTGACTAAAAATGTGTGAATATGCAGCTGTGGAAGTGTGAATTAAATCAGTCAAACATGTTGGAGGGGGCCTTTGCTTGCATAGCCAGAAACTGGGATCACATTTTGCCAGATCACATGGCAGTTGCAGTCTCAGAAGATACTAACTGGCTCCTGCTAGCAGCTCCTATTATCTGTTGGGCATTCATGTGGGGCACAAGGTTAAGCTAACTGGCTTTCTTGTCTCTGATCAGGTCTTGCTGACTCAGACACAAAAGCGAAAACAGCCGATGCTACAGAATGAAGATCCTCATAAATAAAGCTTTGATGGAGTGGATAGATAATTTATATTAATGACAGAAAACATCAGTGACATCCATGTACACAGAAAACTAGTGAATATGAAAAACAGAAATATACGGAAAGTGAGGGACAGGTTTTCTGTACACAGCTCTTAGCAAGTGGTCCTTGCATGATGTTAATAGAGGTCTTGATGGGGTGTCTTTCTCCAATATTCTGCCAAACTGCTTTCCAGCTTCATCAACTTTGTACCTCAAGGTATCCACCTCTCTCTGTACAGAGCTGACAGGATTTCTAGCTCTTGGTGTTCACTGGTACTACCCTTCTGTTCAGATTTCTATATGACATTTTGAAATTCTCATTTTGCTTAATATCCAGTCATCACCTTCGTCATCATCACATAATTCAATTATTGTCAATTGCCCCCTTTGTGTCCCTCATTGTCTAATGATCTCATTCTTCTTTGTGACAATAAACTGGGAATAACTCTAGCCTGAAGGAAACTGTACAATATGAACAAAAACCTGAGTGTCTGGCTTGGATTTGAAAGGTGAGCTAAACATTGGAAACAAGCAGCTTGAGGTATTTAAGAAAGAAAAGGAATGGGATGCTCAGCATTTTTAGTCATTCAGTATAATGCTTTGCAATGCATTGACACCCCTTAAACATTTTCACATTTTATTACAACCACAGACTTCAGTGCATTTTACAGAATTTTTATGGGATAGAGCAACACAAAGAAGCACATAAGAGTGAAGTGGAAGGTAACTTTTTTTTACTAATAAAAATCTGAAAGATGTGGTGTTTATTTATATTCAACTGGCCTGAGTCAAAATGTTGTAGAACTATATTTCACTACCAATAAATCACGAAGTTATTTAGTCTAATTTTGCCCCTTTTCTGTGCAAAACAGTTCTGGCTTAATCAGATTAGATGAAAAGAGTTTGACAGCACCAATTTTGAGTCTTGCCAAAGATTCTCAATCGGACCTAGGTTTGAACTATGTCTAGGCTATTCTAACAGATGAGCATGCTTTTATCTAAACCATTCCACTCGCTCTGGCTGCATGTTTAGTGTGTTTGTCCTGCTGGAAGGTAAAGCTCCGCTCCAGTCTCCAGGCTTTCACAGGCTTTTTTCCAGGATTACCCTGTATTTAGCTCCTTCCATCTACACTTCAAATATGACAAACTTCTCTGCCCTTGCTGAACAGTTGCATCCTCACACCATGTTGCTGCACAACCATGTTTCATGATGGTGCTGTGGTGTTCTGCATGATGTGCAGTGTGCACTTTCTGCCACACAGATTTTTTCAAGAAAAATTAGGTTTCTCTCCCAGGACTGACATAATTTTATTCTTGCACCCTCACTAGCAACTTGTATACAGCATATCACCTGGGAAGAACTTTCTTGTTGTATCATGTCTGACAAATATTATTTGATAGGTAAAAAATCTGAAGTGGGCATGGTTAGTGTGGAAAGGTTATCAGATTAGAAACATTTTGCCAATCACTCCCTGCCAGGAGTTCTGCACTTGAGTTTTTTGTCAAGTATTTAATGTCCTGACCAGAACAAATTTGTTCTTGCCTTTGACAACAAATGAATTTCTTGGTTGTATGTGAGGTCCTAACAGCTGTTAGTGAACAGCAGCTGTGAATGTCTGCAGCTCTTTTAAAGTTACCTTGGTTGATTCTCTAATTAATGCTCTCCTTGTAGTTAGTTTAGGTGGATAACATCTTCTTGGTAGGTTTGCTGTTATACTATACTCCTTCCATTTTCAGGTGATAGATTGAACAGTGCTCCATGGGATGTCCAACGCTTATGAGAATGTTTTATAACTTGACTCTGGTTTCTCCACAGCTTTATGATTTGTTCCCTGGTCTTCATGACGTTTGCTTACTGATGTTCTCTATCAAACCGATGATCCTTTAAACAACAGCTTTATATATACAGTGTTGAGATTACGTTACACACTATTTACTAATCAGTTGGCTGCACTGGATCTTATTTTGGGGTATCAGAGTAAATGCAGCTAAATACTGTTGGGATTTCAGTCTATGTGTGTGGGGTGGTACCTTGACTCTCCCTCTTAACCCCTGATTGTCAAGAGAACCTCGCTTGTCTCCAGCTGGTGGCAATGACTGAGAATCACCTACCAGCATATTTAAGGCTGAGATATACCAGAATTCAATGCTGGAATGTTACATACCCCAGGGTACTATGTCTAGCTTCTGAAACCAAGTCTAGAGTTCAATAACTTACCTGGTGTTTTTCCTGTGTCCTTCTAGTTTCTGTCATGTGAAATCTCCAGGCACCTGACTTTATTGGCTCCGTGCACTTTTAGACGTTTCATCTTCAACCGTTTGCAACAAAAGATCTCTTCACTCTACAGTTAGCCAAAACACCTAGTCGGACCAGTCACTCTCCAACTAACTCTCTTGGCGAACTAAAATACCAATTCCCCTCTTGAGTTTTCAACCTCATAAACTAACAAGTAAGAAGAATACTGACAACCCTTAAGGATTATTTTCCGAGAACTGTAAAACTTAGCTGGACAATTTTTCCACACACCCTTAATAAAATACATTTTTGTTGTTTTTATGTGATAAAATGCAAAATTGTTCAGTAGGCATAAATCTTTTGCAAACCAATGTAGGTTGTGCTTCTATAGTGAATAAAGCCATTTCTTTTCCCTTAAGTGTCATGCCGTCATGTGTCTGTTTGTGTTTTTGTTTATTTCCTGGTCTGGTCTCTGTTTTTCCATTTATCACACCTGTTCCTAGACTTCCCTAATTGTCTGGTCTTGTCTCCCATTGGTTCCCCCTGCTGCTCTGTTTTGTATATATGCCTTTTAGATGTCCTCATCTCACCCTCGTCAGTGTCCTCGTTCATGTTAACATCTGGTGACTCTCTGTTGTGGTCTAGTTTGGGAAATAATAAAATCTGCACTTACCTTCATTCGTCGTCTCCTGGCATCCTTCACTGCACATTGGTCCTACCTCCAAAACCCGCTTCATGACATTAAGACCTTTTAAAATTGAATAAAATTTTTTGGGGCAGAGGTATTTTATTTCTCAAAGCATTTTGTCTGAACCCAGCTCTGCCGTTAGGTATTTTGAAGTCAGTTCACATAAGGCATGTACGAATTTAGTACCCGCATCTTGCACATGTTCAGCAGTACATCTTCATCATCATCCAAAGGGTCACATAGGTTTGGGATGATACAAAATAAATCTTCTCTTTTATCAATATGAGGAGCACACACAGGAAAGCAAACATTTAACTCGTAGTCGTCTTTGGTTGATGTGCAGCATCATTGCCTGCTCATACCACAGTACGGTAAAAGTAAGAGACGACTTAACTTGACGTGACTTTCTGCATTCATTTGTCACTTTAAATTTCCAATTACTCATGGCTGACACTAATTGCACTCTTTGCTGTTTGCTAATAAAAAAATAGTGAACAGATGAAAATCTCTTATATGCACACAAGCTGCTATCTGTTGTATTGCCATTACAGAGACACCACTGCCTATTACAGTATTTCCAAACACACACACACACAGCTGTTCAGATGCACAACTCAGGGCAGAGGCAGGGAAGTGTGCTCTCATGAGAAACGAGCAACGTTATCTGTGTTTTCTGCCTCCCCAGCTGGGCGGTGCAAGACGCAATAATGTTGTCACAACAACTGATGCAATTCCACAATTCACAGTGCTGATGGAGCAGGTGCCAAACAGTCTAACTTTCTTTTTATATCTGGTCCCCTAACGCATGGACACACAAACCTGGCCACCCACTCAGGGAACTACTCAATCTAAAGTCATCATCTGAGTTATATGGAAGGCTTCTTAACCTTCCAAAGGTCACAGCAGAAAGTGGCTGTATTGAGGAGGGAAACTTTATTATGTCATTATGTTGTTTGGCAGTTTTTATTTGCGGGTGATGAAACTTGCATGCCACAAAAACCAATCACACTCACAGTGGAAGAGTGATGGAAAAGGCATCTAAGATGTGACTTGCATACCGAGTGTCTCGGATGTTGCAAGTTTGAGAGGTTTCTTAATAATTTTGAACTAAACTAGCAAATCTTTTTTTTTTTCCTCTTGGGTTTTCTGATAAGGGCTCTATTTCTATGGTTTACTTGCATGTGATAATAGATTACTTTACTTTGAGGTTTATTCGTATTAAGTCCAGCAAAGCTACTTGTTAATGTTACAATACATAAGCTGAGCAAAAAATAGTTTTTCTCCTTTGCTGCCACACTGCAGTGTACAGAGCATTTTGTCAAACAAACACAAAGAGAATAGTTTTCCATGATCTGCATCAGCACCTGAGCAACCGAAGCGGGCTCGTCTCACTAAGAGACGTGAACTGAAAATAATGACTCTTTCATTGAAAAACTTTACAATGTACTAATAATCTGGTAATACTCGAGGCCTCTAGGACCTAGACCTAGAGTCTAGGTAATGCAATGCATAGTATTGTTTACATGTTCAAAAGATTGCATTCATGAGTGCTGTTAATGTTTTCATAGATGTTTTTAACTTAATAATGTTGTTTTCTGACAATGGTGCTCTATTTAGGGATGAATGACAACTGTAAACAAATACGCTTTAAGGGTAAACTTTCGCTAATTTATAAGGAAGAGTTATGTCATTCCCCCCACGAAGACAACAGCTTGACTGCTCCCCAGTCCACAAAACCTGTAATTTTGTAGAATTAACAAATAGTTAGTGTCATACTAATATTCACCATTGGTGAATAAAGAGGTTGAGAGAATGTTGCATCGGAAATTATGATATATGTTTTCTAAAACTCCTGTCACCCCTTTCTAAAGTTGCAAAATGGCTTTATCCACATCTGTACTTGATTTAGCTTAGTTTAGATTGAACGAGCAAAAAGGAAATCAAACTACCAAAAAAGAAAAAAAAAAAGAAAGGAAAGGCAGTGGAAATTTAATGAAGGGAAACAGCTGCTTTCTAATTTCTTTGAGAAAAGAGGTGAGCAGCACAGTGAACTAAACCACACAGTTTCAGGTAGTATGAGTAGTTTTTCAGCACTTTAACATAGTGTCAGGCTTTTTCATTAAACATTAGTGTCTCACCTTACCATTGCTCTGATGGAAGAATGGTCATATAGTCCCATAAACATACTTCTAAACCTTTAGACAGCCCTCTGAGAAGAGTTAAGGATGTGACAATGTCATATTAAGGCCTTTCTATGAAAAAAGATTTATTAGTTTTCATGTGTGTAACAGCAAGTCACCCAATACCAAAGGCAAGGTTGCATTTGGTACAGGACTTAACTGATATACTGTTTTGCTTAAAAAAAAAGATAATTTACAAAAACAAAATCATGATGAAACTGCAAATTAAGTTCACAATGTCAGTCAGTGAACTCTGACCATGAATTAGCATAACTGTGCATATTTCATAATGACAAAATTAATTTCAAATCAATCCGATTAATTCTAATACAGTCCAGTCATATCAGGACCAAAGCGCATACAGGAACTCAGAGGCAACATGGTGAGGTGAATGATTTAATAATAATAATTAAAAAAAACAGAAAACTTACATGGGTAGAGTATAAGGTGTTCTAACGGAAGAATCGAGCAGTGAGAACCAGAGAGCTTATATATAAGGAAAAGTGAGGAGAAAGGTGTAACAGGCAGGTGTGAGCAATCAGGTGACAATGAGAAACATCTGAGAGTAAAGGCAAGGAGCTGGGGGAGAGAGAGAATAATAAACTAGAAAGGAGCCCAACAGAGAAGCAAAGAAACCCAAGGATGTATCTAACAGATATCTAACACGAAAAAATTCAAATGTGCAAACATTTGAAAAAACTACAAAATAATAAATTATTAAGAAAAACACCTAATGATAAGAGCAGAGGGAAATGAGCTGAAGAAGGCAGTATCTAAAGAACATAATAAACAGCAAATAAATTAATTTAATGCATGCACACAAGCGAAAATCAAACACCTCAGGATTGTGAGAATAATACAGTCAAATTCAGTTGATGATTTATTGCCCAAAGTTATTAGCCAGTTGAAGTCCAGTCAAATGTCCACTCTGTGATTTTGCAGCAAAGCCTCACCCTGAATTAGCATGTGGTGACAGGAACCATTTCCTTTCATCTTTTATTTCCTTGCAAAACGAGGAGATGTTACACCAACCATTTGCACAAACAGACTTTGAACTGTGGGCTGTGAGTTTTCCTACATCAGTCATCAATGTGAGAACTCACTCGGTTTCTCTGTTAGATGTAAATGCATCAGTCACACAATGCTGCATCTGGTGCTGATCTCAGTTGTTGAAAAAAGCAACACTAAGAAAAAATTTGCCCAGCCAATCAATGCCAACTTTATTTAGAAAGCACTTTAAAAACAGCAGACTGAACAAAGTGCTGAACAACAAAAATAATTTAAAAGAATAAACAAAAACATGCTATTTTAAAACAAATAGAAGTATATAAATAAAATCCAAGTAAAAGTAGCAACTGGAAAATACGACATAAAAAGGAACAAATAAAATAAAATTCAACAACTTAGACTGGGTCAAACGCCAAGAACAGGTGGATTTTAAAGATTAAAAAATGGCTACTGAAGAGGCTTTTTTAATTTGCAGCAGCAAACCGTTCCAAAGTTTGGGAGCTGCAACGGTAAAAGGCAGAACTCCTGTGAGCCTCCACCGTGTGCTCGGCACCTCCAGCAACAGCTGATCAGCTGATTTGAGTGAACGAAAGGGGACTGCAGGTGCAGTAGCTCAGAGAGGTAGGGAGCGGTAAGACCATTTAAAGCCTTAAAAACATATAAGAGTTTTAAAATGAACAGGCAGCCAGTGCAGAGAGGATAAAACTTCATCACTGTTTTGCACGAACTTAAAATTTTGATAAGGATACCTTACTAACTCCAAAGTACAAAGAGTTACAGTAATCCAAATGAGTTGTCACAATGGCATGGATTACTGTTTTGAAATCATCTTTCGGCAAGACACTTTTTATTGTGTAAGTGTAAAAAGCTGGATTTTACTATTCCACTGATCTGCCCATCCAGTCTAAAATCACTATCCATTTTAAAACCTAGGTTTGTAACAATGGGTTTTCTATAATTTGCCAGACAGCCAATGTCTACACAAAAGGACCCACTAGTGACATTTGGACTAAAAGTCATTACCTCATTTTCCTTAAAATTTAAAAAGTTAAAAGCCATCAAAGTTTTTAATTCCTTGAGACATTCATTTAAACCTTATTTACACATACTTGTGTCAGTCCAGACGCCCACTGTGTAAAACTTAAAAAAGTCTATTAAACTAAAGTCCTTAACCATCAGTTTATCAGGACAACACACATGCATCTCCAACAATAAGGACTTAATCATACATTGACATGATTTCTTCTAATAATTCTGAAAAGTCATGAAGTCGTTAATGTATTTGGGTGGTTGATAAATCACCATACATAAACCTCAGTTTGAGCGGCCAAGCTCAAATAAGTTCAGTGTAAAACTGGACAAAGAGATTGGGAGAAAGTTGCTTACAGTTATGTAAACTCCGAAACACAATTGCAATTCCTCTCCTCGACCCGATGTCCGTGAAGAGTTAAAATAAAAGCAATCAAGTGGCAAGAGCTCTGAAAAGACACTGGACTCACCAACATTAACCCAGTTTTCTGTCACGCAGACGGAGTCCAATCCATTTGAAGTGAAGAAATCCTCAAGGATGAATGATTTGTTTGTTAGGGACCTAGTGTTCACCAGGCCGATACTCACAGATGCTGACGAAGCCTTAGGATTCCGAGAATCCCGACAAAGAGGCCGCAGATTGCCCAGATTTACTCCCTATTAATGGGGATGAAGTAAGTAGGAGTGACAGCTGTGTTTTGACTGCAGGAACTACTCCTCCAAGCCAGTGACAGGAATCAACTAGGTATAGGGAGGTAAAGATCCATGTTGTCTTAGACCCCAAATATGCAGAAAATGTGTGCTAAACCAGCCTTCAGCCGCACAAGCTTACCGCTGCGTTTACTTCGGCGGCAGCAACCTTCCTCCAGGGAAAATGATTTGGAGCGTGGCAGAGGTAATCAGGGACCTCAGACAACAACAGAGGCAATGTCCTCTTGTCTCCGCAATCCAACAGCAAAAACATGTTGAATATGCACAAGAGTTTGGTGATGATACACCAGTATAGCGTTAATATTTTTATTTAAAAATGCCGATAAAGGTACAATTGCAAACAGAGCAGTCAGCAACAGATGGTAAGCCGTACACACTGGCGCCATCTTTCACCCCATTATTGTGAGGCGATAAATGCCAATTTTAACTCCATGTCTCTTTCTCTCAAACTTCCTTCTTTCTAAGAGTTGTTCAATAATTACATTGCAGATAAAGATAACTCAATAACTGATAACTTTTAGATAACTATTAGTAAAGCATCATGCTGTTCTTTGGCTTTGTCATGTGGAGATGGAGATGAAAAAAACTACTCATTAAATTAGTGTCATTCCGTGTTTTGTGAACTGCGTTTCATCAACTTGTCTTTTGTCTGATTGCTGTCAGTTGTTTTTGTTTACATTGTGCTGAATTAGAAATTGCAGGCCGGAACATAATAAATATTAATAAGCCTTGTATGCATGTGTCACTCAATAATAGCATTAAAATAATTTTGATTAAATCCAGCTGTACTCTAGAAAAATAACTGTTATTTACTCTATACTGTCTTTGTTTGAAGTCAGTTTTCGAAATGCAATCAACAGCACCTAAATATCATGAATATTTTTGATTTCTATCCCATCTCAGTTTATGATGGTGGTTTGCACCTGGAGTCATAAGACTACACTTATTTTTCCTTGCACTCAGACTTGTCTCTTGTGTGATTTTATTTCTTACAACCAAGCCAAAGTCAAACAGGGTTTTGTAATAAAAGAGACTAAACCTCAGGGGTTTTCCTTGACATGTGGTGTCAGGTTTGGTTTGCTGGTGTTGCTCTGTATGTGCCCAAACACTCTTGCTTCTCCTTGTTTGTGGATACATGGTATTTTCGGCTTCCAGCACACTTCTTATGTGTCTGTGTCTGTACATCAAATCACAAGACCATATTGCTGAACCAAAAAACTGTGCTGTTTTCTGAATGTCATGATTAAATGCCTGTGGCAGCAAAGACGCTTTTAATCTCTGTCTGTTTGGCTCAATGCTTTCCCCGAGAGCTTCCTGCGTTCCTTGTCAAACACGACCTGAAATAAAGCCTCTTCAATAGGCCAGATTTGGGTTCCTACTGCAGTTTGAATTGTAGGGTATTTTCAACTCCTATTTAATGAAAAAACACAGCAGGAAGCATCAAAATAGGAAATACTAAATGACTTATACAGTACATTTTATATAGCGGTTATACTGTGGAAATGTGAGGGAAAAGTGGAGAAGAGGTTTCCCAGTGCAGATGAAAGGAGGAATAAACTGAAAGAATCACGTGTAGTAAGAAAATGGTAGCTATCTTCCTCTTAGATAAGTGAATTTCCAAGAAACTCCTTTTATCCCCAGTAGAGTACAAAAAGTTCAAGGTGACTGTGGAGGAATGGTAAAAAAAAAAAATCAGCAATTATCTGCCACATTAGATTAAATTAAGTGTGTTGTACAGTATTCCCATGGTTCATACAAAGGAGCTGTGGGTTAACCTTGACAAATATGCAAAACCATTATCACGAAAACATCTTTCTGCTAAAAAGAAGGACTCTGGACTTAATGAAATAATCTGTCTTTCCATTGATTCTATAAGCTCTAAACGTTGCAATTGGAAAGCACAAATAAACAGCTGCTAAAGGTGAGGGACCCTGCCTTGAAAGTAAATGTTTTCACAAAACACTAGGCCAGAGTACCAAGAACTCTTTGAAAAAACAAATTGTTGACATTTTGTCTGAATGTGATGAAATAAAATAATAAAATCCATGCCTTCTTGGTTGTCTGGAGTGACATAGCTGCTTGTTTCCTGACATTCGCCTGTGATTGGCTGGTTAGCACCTCATGCCATCTCCTCACCCAGAACCTCAGTTTGCTGACTTCTTGCTCAGATAAATAGTAGGACAAAACCGGTAACACAGCAAGAACATTTGCCCAATGGTTCAGAGCCAGAATATTATGCATGTCAAGCTGGGGCAGATTCTAGTTTTTCTTCTGCTCTTGTGCTTGCATTTAACATTTAGTAACTACCTTTATGAGCGATATTCCTTCCTGTAAAGAACCACCAAGACATCCAACGAACTGAACCAGAACTGACAGCTGGCACTCTCTAGATACCTTGGGGTTAGCACAGAAAAGAAAACTATCTCTCCTGCAAAAAAAAAAGAGGGATAGAGTTGGGGGAACTATGTAAGCAAAAACATTGTACTTTGTACTTTCTCCTCCTGTTTTTTTTTTTTTTTTTTTTCTTACCGTGTCCTGTCCAGCAGAGTAGCGATTGTCCAGCAGAGTAGGATTGTTGTCTGAGTGCCAAGAAATTGCCCAACAGATTTACTTTCACAAGCGGAGCATCACAGCTATTGCTTTAAGGCTCTGCTTGATATTTATAAAAGAAACTTTATTATGAACTTCTTTGGGAATATTTCAATTGTTACGAACACGGAGACTGAAATGAAAAGGAAAACAGAAGCTTGACAAAGAGAGAGATGGGGCAAAAGGGAAAGAGGGGAAAAAGGAGGAGAGAGTGGAGGAGAGAAAGAAGGATAAATAGAATAAAAGATTACACCCTGCTTGCTTGTACGCAAAATAACACACGGTATTTATGAATGTAAAATGTACTTGGTGAGAAGTGCAGCCCAATATAGATCATCTGTGTATCTATGAACACCTGTGTGGATGCGCTTTGTATACAAGGTTTCTCCACAGAAATATGCAATAGCGAGTGTGAGGACCCACCGACCTGCCCCGTGGTCCCCGGGCGGACACTGAGGAGATCCGAGCAACAGACATCCAAAGGCCCCCCAAGGCACAGGAACCCCAGGAGAACCACCGCCGGGACTACCGCAACCCCCCCAGAGAAGAGCAGTGGAGAGTCCCAGGGGAGCCACCCAGCAGCGACAGTGCAGAAGCCCCAGGGAACCGCAGCGACGAGCCCACAGGCCCCGCCCGCAGCCGTCCACTCCCGAGCAGATCTAGCCATGGACCCAGAGACCCAAGACCCCGGGACACGCCACCCCCAAGACAGAGGCCCGACAGAGCCCAGGGGCCCAGGCCCCGGCAGGCAGCCACCGAGAGTGAGCCAGCACACACCGAAGCACCCAGCCCCGGACACCGAGAACCACAAGTACACCAGCGGGCAGAGACTCCAACCACCGGCAGGCAGGGTGGCGGGGAGGAAATAGGCCCCCCATAATATTGGGGGGGCCTAAGCTGATCCAGGAGAGGGAGCAGTCCAAGACCCAACCTGTCACACAAAAAAAACAGGCACTCACAGTCACAGTCACCCACTCCCACCCTCATCCACACACATAAAATCACTCACTCCCAACGTAAAGACAAACAACAATGGACGTCCTACACTCACTCACACTCCCCATGCATACTTTATACTCCAAGGTCCGGGTGCTGGCAGCCCCTAGGGGCAACCAGCCCACGGACCAAGGAGGTGGTCCCCTTTCCTCCCGGGGCAGAGACAAGCAGACAGGCCCAGACCCGGGTGGTCTCGGCCCGGCCCCTGCCCAGAACCCAGTCCCCACCAATCCCCATCCACCTCCGGAGAGGGGGCTATGTACAAAAGAGGGGTCCACATGGCCCAAGCCAGCCCGCCAACCAGAGCCGCCCCAGGACGGAGCAGTCCCGACCCCCCAACGAGCTCCGATCCCGACCCCATGAGTCTCCGACCCCCAGTGAACCCCAACATGAACCTCGCCACAGGGCCACCCCCAATAGGGACACCGATATCGAACACACGTCCCCGAACCCAAACGCCACATCTATTTCACAACCTATGTATTTAATATCTTCCTTCTACGGAGCCCGCGAGGGGACACAGGGGGATTTTTTTTCTTTTGCATCCCCACGCAATACTTTTTGCGTACTCACGAAATAGTCTTTGCGTTATCTCGCAATACTTTGTGGGATAGTTTTCAAACCAGATAACTGCAAAAATGGAACAAACACTACACCCGTTTTTGAGATTTATTGAGTTTTATTTTGAAATCGGCCTTAAATAAAATGATCTTTAATCAGACTTAAAGACAGTTATTATCCACATGCTGTCAAACTACTGACCTCTGGACAATAATACTGCACGAAACCACATCTATGACACTTTATTTGCTTATTGCTGCTGCATGATGTGTACTTACTTTTTTTTTTTGCACGCCATTAGTGCTTTTGTTTTTATCGTGATTTGAATGGTTCTTCTTATCCTAAGCATTTAATCACATTGTTGACTGCGTGTTAACCTGCATATGATAAATAAACCATATCAATGCCATATCAGTGTTGTTTGTTTTGTAAGCAGTTTGTCATCTGTGCTGCTGTTCCAAAATGCACAGCTTTCTCAAGGCGATTAACAACTTTTGCGAGCAAACGCAAAAGAAGAAAATTCACCCATGTCCCCTCGCTTGCTCCGTACCTTTCCCCTCTACTGTGGCAAAGGCTCTTAAATCTTTAGTGCACATGCGAGCAATTTTGTTGGTCAGATGAGACTTGACGCGTGATGGTACTTTTCGTTTCACGAATGAAGAGATGCAGGGCTGATTAAATCGAGAATTTGCCTTACAAGTGTGACTTAATCACTGCAGTACTTGATTACGACTAAACATGTTTTACAAGCAGCATACTGCGTGTTAACACCGCTACATTCAACTCTCCTGAACTTTGGTAATATTTGCGACTTTCCTGTCAGCTCTATGAGTTCAATAGATAAGACCTTACCTCTGACTTTACGTCAAATCCAATTTTACCACGTCCAGTTCTCCACCTGCGTTTGCTCCCTCCATTCTGAACGCAGGTGGAAAACGTTGATCAGAAGCACTGTTGGCTTGTGGGTCATGTAGTTCGTTTGACTCGCATTATAGTATATGCTTCTTGGAAAAAAACTACACATAACCTGCACTGTCCTAATCACGTGATCTTTACTAATGCTGTCTCCCATCCCGTGGGATTCCCGAAAAAATGTCAGCCTCTAGTGCACAGCATCCTACCAATAACACGTGAAACAATGATGAATATTACCAAATAATTGTTAAAACAGGTAATCATAAGAAAGCTGATATGGAAAGTAAGTAAAAAGAGGGAAAACCAAAACAATGGAGGGAAAACAGGGCCAATTGAATGAACTAATCAATGTTTGTGCGGACAGAATGCTTAAACTTTCATTTCTCCCACTTTCAGTCTGCCAATGCACCCTTCTTGATTTAACTGGGGCAGAATGAGACTGTGAGTAAGCACCAAAGATTCACTCTACAAAAGTGAGACATGAAAACCCTACAAATGTCAAGAATATAGCAAGGTGATCACACATTATCAATTAAGTTTTTTTGCTGAGTAAACACAGCATCTATCAAAGCAGAAAGAGAAAGAGGAATTATGAGCAGTACAAAATACCCCATTCCTATTGAGCTTTATTATCAAAACCACAAATACACTTGTATTGAATTTGTCTTGGAAACTAGTGGTATTTGCCTATTGTGGTCATTGACCAGGGCAATTGCAATTAGCAATATAAGTCAATATTATCTCTCCATTATTTTGCCTTTAAACACAAAAAAACATGTTCACAAACAGAGACTGTACAATGTATTGTGGTTTAATACGACCATGTTTTATATGTCTGGCTGTCATATTATCAGGAACACCTGACTTTCCAAGTAATAATTCTGACTTCAGTAGTTCATTATATTTAATTTCCGTCTTGGAACTCAAAAAGTTATAACCCCCATAAATGTCTTTATTAATTGAAAGACAAAAAAAATAAACTAAAAACAGCAACAACAGAGGAGTAAAACCAAACCTAAAAACTACATTAAGGTAAACAGAAAAGGAAAAAAAGAATGAAAGTTTTAGCGATGATTCCTATTTTTCAACAGATGTTTAAAAGCTTTGGTCCATTAGTTCTGTAAATTTCACCAGACTCCAGTTATTTGCGTAAACAAGCTCTGACCACAGCCTTTTAGGAGAATCATGTGTTCGTAAAATGTGTCTTTATTTAAGGACAAAATTTGAAATTGCAGCGTATTTTTTGTTTTTTTCCTTTGAATTGTTATTTTCTTTTCTTGAAACAACACAACAGGTAAATAAAACCTTGCACTGTTCCCACCTGCATGTTTGTGGACCCGCTGTGGACTTCTTTAATTAAGCTGCCAAGATGCTGAAAGCAAAGCTATTTAGTACCGCAAGGCCTGGAGCAAAAGCAAAATAGAAAATATAGAGATAAATGATGAGAGGGGTATTGTTTCTGAGACCTTTAAACCTTTCAATGATTTTCTTTTCATTTTAATGCCTTATAAATTAACCTAAGCATTTATATCTTCACCTTGTTACAAAAGAGTCCTTTCTGAATCTTCTGAATCTGCACCAAACAAACATAGATATGTTTAGATATGGTGAAATACTTTCCTTGCTTGCAGCGCACAACAAATAAAAGTCTGATCCAATTATGGGCACAGCAATATAAACAGCTGTGACAGGAAGAAAATAGATGCCAGAAAAACCTCAATAGTTTACAGCCACAATGCAGAGCTGGGAAAACCCTGTATTCTATTTACTCCTGTTTTGAATCTTAGTGTGTTTTGACACCTGCTGTTTTCATATTTGCCTCAAATTACCAGCTATACTTTATTATTCAGAATGCTGAACCTGTCTCCTGGTTCATTACCTGTGCACGCTACAGCAACTCAAAGCAAGTCAGATTTAATACACTTGTGCCATATTCAATTAAGTTCTCAGATTTTCAACCATAAGAAAAAAGTTACCGGTGGGAAAAGAAAAATACACGGTGGCACAGAACACAACACGGTTAATGAAGCATGACATTAACCTATAGTGTGCATTTGTTTTCATCTTCTTATCATTAAACCAACTGTTTTTTGCAAACATTATTATTGAATTGAGTTCTTTGGAAAGAATTTAGCAGGAGACAAGAAGAGGTTATCAACTGCAGAGAGGCCTGCAGAAGCAGTTAAAAGATGGATTGAGCTAAAACAGAAAGGTCACAATGTTGACAAAAATGCATGAACTGTTAAACATAATATTTTCTCAATATGATAAAGAATGACTGTGAAAACTTTAAATCTTATATGGATAGGTTCAGGGCACAATTTGAACTCTTGCAGTATGTTGTTATTTTAAAAAAAATAACAAAATCAATATTTTTTGAACCAACCGCACATTCTGCATTGAAAATATTTCAGCACTGATAAACAAAAGACAAACAATAAATGTATTTGAGGGCATTCACTCTTAATAATATCGAATTCTGAATACACGTATAAAAAACTAAATGTAAAACGTTAGGGGAAATTTGATGTCTCATCAATTTTAAGTTGGTCCTTTTCGAATGAGAAATGTTCAAACAATATTTAGTTTGTATTTATTCCCCAAGCAACTTTTGAGTATCAGCCTTTATTTTCAGCCATGCTGCAGAATACACAATTTACAAGCCTGCCACAGACTCTTGTGGACATGTTTTGAAACACAAAAACACACAATGAACGCTGCGTGGCTGCCACATGTCGTGTAAACCTTGTATATACACCCCCGTTACAGAATCAATGCAACTGGGACTCAAATGTCACCGCAACAACCCAATATTAACAACGCTCTACCCTACACAGACCCTTTATTAAGAGATGTGATGGTTTGAAATAAAAATAAAACTTAAGCTATTACCTGCTGTCATCGTTTTGGGGATATTTCTGACCCACATGCAGAAAGACTCTCAGGAGAGAATAGATCGGGGGGGGTACGAGAGGCCCTTGGGGAATGAAGGCAGTGCGAGATCTCCGGAGGTGCTAACCAGAGGGCTCGGATGGCTGCGGTGCTGGGCGGACAGGTAGTGCAGTAAGGAGGAAGCCACTCATGGAAGTAGTAATCCAGAGGTCCACAGGAAGCTTGGAACGGCAAAGGTGAGTCCACTAATGATCAGAGTCTGGGCTGGTGTGAGGAAACCCTTGAAGAGGGGAGACACGGGAACAAAGGTTAGTGGAAGGGAGAACACAAAAATGCTCAGGAGAAAGCTGACGGTTAACACTCAGGCGAAGAGTGACTGGCTTCCAGCCTCGTTATCCTGCCAGGCTGACTGCACCTGATGTGCTGCACCTGTGAGGAGGTGCAGCAGGAGGTGGAGTGCTCAGCCAGCAGCCGACTGCAGGAGGCCCTCTGGTGGATAAGCTGCAGGACAAAATAGACAGGTACAGAACCAACAAAACCCCACATCCTGACACCTGCTCTCTGATTTATTTAGTTAATAATTATTTAACCCATTGGGGGCATTCATGGAGCACTACATTTTCAGTCTCAGAGGGTCAGCTGAACTTTTATTATGAGAAAAAAACACGACGTGACGTCACAGAAAATTAACTCACCCCGTCATGATGCTATTGTTCACTGAGAACAATATGTTGTTTTGTCCCTTTCCTTTAAAGTTGGGTTTGGGACTGCTGGCCCTCATTGTTGTGTTTTGTGTATTGACTATTGATTTTCGGTTTCTTACCTTGTGCTTTTAAGTTCAGACAAACAACCTGAATCTACACAATAACAGTCAGACAGTCATTTTCTACCGCTTATTCCATAGTGGGTCGCGGGGGAGCTGGTGCCTATCTCCAGCAGTCTATGGGTGAGAGGCAGGGTGCACCCTGGACAGGTTGCCAGTCCATCGCAGGGCAACACACAAACAACAAAGCACACACTCATTTTCACACATAAGGGCAATTTAGAGAGACCAATTAACCTAACAGGCATGTCTTTGGACTGTGGGAGGAAGCCGGAGTACCCGGTGAGAACCCACGCATGCACGGGGAGAACATGCAAACTCCATGCAGAAAGACCCCTGGCTGGGAATCGAACCCAGGACCTACTTGCTACAAGGCAACAGTGCTACCAACTGCGACACCGTGCAGGCCCACAATAACAGTTTGAATAAAAATTGCCAGATTCGATGAGTCTCGATTTCAGCTACAACATTCAGATGGCAGAGTCAGAACCTGTCAGAATTAAAGCGTCCTGCCTTATACCAATTATTGTTTTTAGTTAGTTCTAAGACTAATTTAACCTATTTTCCAGGTTCTTTAAGATAAACATTGGCTCTCAAGCATAGATAACACAGAATGGTAATATTGTATAATTTTATTGGTCATGGTTTTTATACATTTTTATTGATTCCCTTGTTCCTTCATTTTTTTCTTTATTCTTTCATTTTTCTTGGTAGTTTTAGCTGAATTGTTTTAGTATAATAAAGAGTTTGTTTATTGAAATATATTTAACTAGTGGTTGAATTATTTTTGTTAATACATTTTTATATATTAAGAAATTGTGTGAATGTATTTCATGTGTCTGCAGAGTTTTACTGTTCAGTAATGCCAGAGCTTGATCACCCTTTCATCTCTTGTTCTAATACCACCGCTACATTGTGCTGGTATTCACAGGATAATACTTGAGAGACATAATTATTATTTAATTTAATATTAAATAATATAACCATCCTGATTGCAAATCCAACAGTAGAATATCACACATTTGCTGAATCAGTTGATAAAAGTTCAGTCAGTTGTGACTGCTACCAAACAAAAAACAATTTATATGTAGAAATACTCCCCTCCAGTATCTTAGTTGATTGAGACTGAACACCACAGAAAATACACAGATTGCAGCCTTCAGCCTGGTGTTTTAAACTGTCATTTTATTTCTTGCTCTGGTCCATTCACTTAAACCTGCTGCCAGCTGGCAGACTGATACACTGCTAGGGATGAGCGTGTCCAGTATAGATATTTGCTGAAGTATAATTCTTTGTTTGAATCATGTATATTGCTTTCCGATATGTATATTGCTCTGCAAAAGTGCTTACTTTGCAAACTCTTGCCACACATGCCCTTAATCTAGTACCCTCCATCCAACAAGCACACTCCAGTGACTTCCAATTATAGACATTTTTCACTTCTTGAGAGCCAAACTGCTCAGGTGGCAGTGAGAATATGAGTCACTCCAGGAGAGGAACTGGATTACCAACAGCTACTGAAATATTTAGGAGTAAGACATCAGCCAAGAAAGAAGTTATCCTGCAGACTGAAACTTATTTAATGTCAAATCAGTGAGAAATTGGGTTGTTTTTATTTTTAAATTTCAGTCTAACCTTGACAATGATGAGGAACAAAAAGATGTCCATAAAAAATAACTCACAATTACTTTATTATCTACATGCTCTGAGACCAACAAAGATGTTGCTGTCCCACTGAGAGATGGTACTGAGGAGCTCAGATGAGAAGAGATTCATAAATGAATAAATAAACATTTGACACTGGTTTATTCATACTGAGCTTTCAGCCACATAAGAAGTCGCAGGGCTTTCACAAATCATGAGGATCAAGCCAAATGTGCAAATTAAAATAAGATTATGAAAAATAAATCTGCATTTCTTTCTCCTCCTTCGAGAATACCACAGAGAGCTGGTCTGTCATCTGAATATTCACTACTGTACATTCAGATTTCAAAAGGTCCACCATCCTTGTGCTTGTTTAAAGTTAGCAGCAGGTCATTTGAAAATGATCTTGTAAAATGCATCTATAAGGTTTTTTTAATGTCAGAAAAACAATTAATTTGCTTAATATGATAACACTGGCCACTCTTAAGTTTCTGAAATAGCTGAAACATTCTCGTACTCGTCGTCTTGCGCTTCATCCGGGACCAGGTTGCGGGAGCAACAAACTCAGTTGAGACACCCAGACTTCCCTCTCCCCAGACACCTCCTGCAGCTCTTTCGGGGGGAGCCTAAGGTGTTCCCAGGCCAGCCGAGAGACATAGTCCCTCCATCGTGTCCTGGGCTGTTTCCTGGACCTCTTCCCGGTGGGACGAGCCTGGAACACCATCCGAGGGAGGCGTCCAGAAGGCATCCGGTATAGATGCCCGAGCCACCTCAACTGGCTTATCTCGATGTGGAAGAGCAGCGGCTCTACTCCGAGCTCCTCCCGGATGGTCGCCCTATCTCTAAGGGAGTGCCCGGCCACCCTACGGAGGAAGCTAATTCCAGCTGCTTGTATCGGGGATCTTCTTTCAGTTCTTTCGGTCATAACCCAAAGTTCATGGCCATAGGTGAGGGTAGGAACATAGACCGACCAGTAAATCGAGAGCTTCGCTTTTTGGCTCAGCTCTCTCTTCACCACAAAGGAACAGCACAGCGTCCCCACATAAAGAGAATTACTGAGTTCTTACTAATTACTAACTTCTATCAACTTCTATCACCTGAAGAATTATATCCTGGATTAAAGGAGCAATGATCCTACAGGATCTTAAAAAAACTTATCAATGTGTTTACCTTTAGTCGAATTGATTACTGCAACGGTGTCGTCACAGGTCTGTCTAAAAAGTCAATCAGACAGCTGCAGCTGATCCAGAACACTGCTGCCCACGTCCTCACTAAATCTAAGAAAGTGGAGCACATCCCCTCTAGTTCTAAAGTCCTTACTGGCTCCCTGTATCTCAGCGAACAGACTTAAAAATACTTCTGTCAGTTTATAAATCACTGAATTTATAATAAAAACTAAATTAATAAGTTATTTACATGCGACGGTCTGAAACCTCTTTTTGTCACCAGAATATATTAAAGATATATTGTCATCGTATCAACCTTCCAGACCACTCAGGTCTTCTGGCTCAAGTCTACTCTGTATCTTAAATCTTAAATAAATAAACTTGCCTTGCCTAAGCAGCACTTCATTCAGGTTGAACAATTTTTAAAGAATTACCTTTGAAAAAAATGTGAAATTTTCGAAAATGTTAGTCATGCTAGATACGACTAAGACAATATAATAATATAATTCAGATCTTAAACAAATTTAACCTCTTATCGCTACCACTTTAGATGAATAATAATGATTGACTTCACTATCTACCCCTTCGCCTCAATTTGCCGGTACCAAAGGTAGTGTGAAGTCACAAGATGTAAAGATTAAGATCCTCTAAAGACTGAGAAACTCCATCAAAAAGATATGTTATCACTTGTTATCAAGCTCCTTTAATGAAAACAGCCTACTGTACTTTATTATGTTTTTTAAAACTAATTATCATGGAATGCAGCAGACATTGGAATTTACCTTTTTAATGCTTATTAAGCTGGTGGAAAATGACAACAAACATAATACACTGGGACACATCAAACTAAATATCACAATGTTTTTTGTGACAAATATATTAAAAGCACTTAACATATAAACACTATCTGGACTGATTTAAATTCCCCTAAAGTTAGAAGAGAAGACAGTTTTAAATCATTTTGCATGTTATTCCAGATAGAAGGAACAGAACATTTATAGGCCTATTTCAAAATAAGGTGAGATCTTTCCATGTAATCCATGCAACATTATTTAACTACTCACAGTTAAATCCATAAAAATTACAATAAATATATTTCTGTGTAATCCATGCAACAATTATTAAAATATACAGTTGAAGCAGTGGAGAGTGAAACAAGCATGTTCTCATATTCTGGGACTGAGAGACTGGAGAGGTCTGTGTGGAGCTACATATTAACTGTCTTATCTTTTGCAGAAATATAAACAAGTGTATCCAAAGAAATGATGTATGATGATTTTCCATTCTTTTACTAGTATTAAACGAAATTGGTAATCTTTGATTATCAAGTTTAAAGAATGATTGAAATATGATTAAGAACTAATAATTAAAATAAAAAACATTAAGGTTTAAAATTGTCAGTCAGCTATATAAAAGAGACATAATGTTGATCATTTGTGATGTATGAATAAAAAGAATGAACTGATGGTTTTGTAACTGTGTTTTAAAGTAAATGTAGAAAGCTGAGAATGGAATGTGTAATACTGTGCAAAGTTTAAGACTGAGCAGATTAGGGAGAGAACTGCAGGATGACTAGGAGTGACGAGAGCCAGCTCCATGCTGACAACGAATCTTTTGGAGACCAACGAAAGGAAGGGAGGATGAGACTACAGCCAGCTGTGTGGCTATTTCTTGCATCTTCAAGGCCAAAAAACAAGACCAGAAGGTCACGATGACCATGACTAAAGTATTGAGCAATAACTGAGAAGCTGAACAGAGTAGGTTGCGCAATAACTGAGAAGCCTAACAAAGGGCTGACTGGTGAGAGCATCTGCACTATAAAAGCAATACTGGAGGAGGGAACTGTGGTTGTTTCCTCGCAGAAGACCAGCGAACAAGATCGGACAGAAAAAAGACACTCAGATGAAAAAGGACCAGAGACACAGCCCAGCTGATCGACTGCATTAAAAAGAGGATCAACCCGTGTGCCATAGAAGGACTGTGCCTCAAGGTTAAGAATCTGATTTCATCTACAGCCTTTTTATCCAGACAACAGATGTGAACTTGATCGGTGAACAGCTGATTGATCTAAGTTTCAGGCTTCTGGAAGTCCTGAATCAACCTTTTATATCTCCTGGGTTTCCTTCAACTATTCAGCCTCTGGAAGCTACTGTCTTCTGAGACATCTGACAACAAAGTTCCTGTTTAACCTTCAAAGCCTGGAGCATCAGTGCCTGTCCACTTAGAGGAAGAAAACTGAGGATTAAGTCGTTTTTCCTTCAAGATATCACTCGTTGTTACCAGAAGAAACATCTCCATCAGGTGCATGGATGAGCCTCCGTCTTCAAAGCCTCTCCAAACTCACTAGTTTCAGCATCAGGGAAAGACAGGTTGAGTTGATTGATTTATTTCTATTATTGAAATTATTATGTTTTGCTGAATTTAAGCTGTTACTGACCCCTGCAAAAGCGTTACTAATTAAAGAAAGCACATAAAATTCTAGATAAATCATGGACATCCAATTATTTGAGTCACCTTATTTTTGGTTTTTCATTGGTGGCAAAAAGTTTTGTTGCCTGGTTCTAAGAAATTATAGGAGGTTTTTATAGGTTGCCTTAGCCAAGTTTGTTAAAACAGCGCCCTTGGGGCTCGTGCCGAGTCACTAAAATTAACCTAGCCCATATACCAAGAGCTAGTTGTAATATTAGGGAATGAGCAGCCATTAACAGAAGTGACTGTTGAACTGTGAACGACTGCGGTGGGCTACTCAGTCGTCCAGACCTCCAGTTGAAGAAGGGCGAGACTTCTGTATGCAGGCTGTCAGAGGCTAGGCGGGTCATTTCCTGACACCAGCTTAAACAGAACTTTCAGTAAACCTGCTTAGTAAGACTTTTTAGGTTTAGGGAAGTCCGGACCCGTCGGATGGAGAGCTGGATTGAGCAATCCCCTTAGACATAGGGAAGTAGGAGGGAGGGGTTAGCTCATCGGACAACGAAACCTTTTTACCCAATTCGGGTCTGACTGTTGGGGCATGAATCAAGATGATGTCCTGAGAGCGCTGATCATAATAGTTGAGTTTTCTACACAGAAATGAGCATAAACATGCAGGAAGAAGCCCAAGAATTTATTTATAGATAGAAAATACCTAGAGAGTCAGTCGACAGGTAGAGATGAACTATTTGCTGTAGCATTCAAAGTACAGTGATGTACACGATAGCTGCAATCAGTCATAAAACACAGTGTACTATCCAATTTTTTTCAAATACTGGGCTGAACTGTTCATGAATAACAATCTCTATAATCCATTAGCGGTGAAAAGGGTGAAGTTATCAGGTGCTTCCTGACTTTCTGTAAAAAAAAAATTTTCGTTTGTAAAAAAGAAACCCCATTTAAGATTCTACTTAACAATCAGTGTATCAATATGAGGTTTAACAATACATTCTCATTATTCAGAATACCTAAATATTTGTAGCATCTGACAATTTAAATTTTGGCCACTTGACTAGTTAACAAGCTGGGAAGAAGAGGTGGGAGGTGCTTGCCAAATGAAAATAGCATAGCTTCTGCATTTAAATCTTCATTCAAAACCAGCTTAAGCCTGATCAAACGGGCCTGAACAGTGTCAAAAGCAGACTGCAGAGGTTTAAGTTATTGAGAGACTAAAGACAATTAACAATAAATAATCATATCATCAGCATAAAGGTGGGACACAGCATCAGGCAAGTTCTCACACAGGTTGTTCACATAAATTGTGAACAACAATGGCCCTAGAATTTAGCCTTGAGGCATTCAAGAAGAAGAGGACCCAGCAGCTTGGACACACTGTGTTCTACCTGATAAACAGTTTGAAAACCAGTCTACAACCTTGTAAGATAAACTAATCTTGTGGAGTCCATTCATCAGAAAGACATGATCCACAGTGTCAAATGGCTGCTTTGTCTGTCATGTTCTGTGTTTCCTTAACAATAAAAGTAGGTAATGTGTTCATCGTTTCATATATAAATGAAGATTTAATCACACTCCAATATTTCTTAGGATCAATTATGTTTCGAGTAGCTTTATCAACATAAAAATAGGATTTAGCCTTTTTTAACAAGGGAAGAAAAGCAATAAGAAAAGTTATTGAGTACATGTATCGGTCTGAAAAACTGTTCTCCAGGAGAACTAATTGGTTTTGTCCATAATCTCATTATGTCGCAGAATTAACCTTCTTAATGCATCAAAAGTGCTTAGCCTTTTTGAATTTTGCTCTGTTTTCCTTTGGTTTTGCTGCAAAAGTTCTGAAATTTTATGAAGACTTTTGTTAAGTTAAAGATGTCTAGTTCTTTGTCTGGTGAGAACCCAAGTGCATAGAGGAGGTTGGCAAGATCATGATTGGAACGTTTATTGACAAAAGAAAAATTACATGGAAACTGGAGAAAAACTCAATGGAAACAACAACATGGAACACAGCGATTGGCATGGAAATGGAAGAATCTGGAAAGGAGCTACTGAAAATTAGAGACTTAAATGGTGCAGGCTGATTATAGTTGTATGGAAACCAGGGGAGTCCACTTAACTGATTGCACAACAAGTACATAAAAAAAACTGAAAATGTCTGTATGATTGGACTGATCTTAAAATTAAAACATATACTGATCTGAAATTAAAACTACGTATTATATATCTGTGTTGTAAAGTCCCTTAAGATGCAATTGGTTTGTTTATGATAGCTAATGAAACAGGCATCTCTCAAAAGACAATAAAACACTTTAAAATAAGTAACACTATTAAAATAAATAATTTATTTTATCATCATTTTATTAGAAATTGTCAGGTCAAAAAAAAATTGACAGCCTTCTGGATAATCAATAGAAACAGTCTTTGTTGGAATTGTAACAATAAAACTCTTCTCATAAGTACAAGTCGGGACTCGTACTGGGGCCCTTCAAAATGTCAATGTTACTTCCAGTCAGAAGGAACATGTTGGTAAAATTAAAGATGACTTTACACCTAAATCTGCTATTTTAAAGAAAATAAACATATTTCAGGGGAACCCAGGAAAATAATTGGCCAAGATAATCACAAAACAGAAAATAAGTAAGCACTAGAAGTATCATCTTAGAATGGACTGAATGCAGAACAACAGATCTGACAAATTCCTATGAAGCATGCGAGAAGACAATTTGTCTCAGACATCCAACAGCAAAAAATACAATACATAATAATTTTATATTTCTAGCTTTAAGTATTACATTAAGTATCCAACCATGAGTGACAGTGTCTCCCGATGAGTGGTAAAACATTATATTGAAGTTTTGGCCAAATAGTTGCATGTGTTTATATAACAGGCATATCAGCTTCTTAAAGTGGTTTCTCAATTTATGCTGGAAAATCTCAGCGACTCTCCTTCAAGTAAATGCCCCAGGCGACACTAAAGGGACAGCAATTAATGTGATTTAAAAAAAAAAATTCTGCAAAACATGCTATAATAAAAGATTAAATAATCCTTTGATTTACGTTAATGCAATGATCTCATTCTACCACACACTCCACTGAACCCTTTTTCAGCAGCTTGTTTTACACACTGAAGTCGGTTTTCATTCTGCAGTTCTTTCCTACCCCAATCGTAACCACAGTTTAAAGTTTTTTGTTGTTTACTGTCTATATTTTTGTCATTGCAGTCCTGTTTTGGCCTTAAGAAAAACTGGAAGATGTTACAAAGGTTCATCACAATAGAGGACTAGATAGGCAGTTATTAAAGCAGAAGCTAGGGGCAGAGTGTTAATGAATAGGGAGATGAGAACGAATATAAGGAGGTCATGAATTCTAATACAGTGTGTAAAAACAATATGAAACCACACAAGACTGCTTTATAATCACAGAGATATCACAAGGACAAAGGGTAATGTTGGTGAAAATGAAGACATTTTTCTATTAGAAAAAAGAAAGACTAAGCGAACAAAATACAGACTGGTTATACAAGATGCTAATTTCTCTGCATCACATTGCAGGATTTTGTTCTAAGGAAAAACTGGTTGTTTTCAGCTGTCTTGCTTTTAATTTGCTTTTTCATTATTTCATTAGAGATGAACAGAAATTTATAAATTAGGAAAAAGACATTTGCTAATAGTTGTCCTACCTATTCATACTATCATTATTAAATCCAAGTACAGTATGAGTCCTTTATCTGTGCATATCAATTATCCTCAAGCTAGGCAAATTGTGAGAAAGTAAGCAGAGAAAGAAATCGATCCAGGCTTCTGTATGTCTGGATTATCTGAGGATTTTATTAGTAATAACGCAACTGTTCAAAAAAAGCCTCTAACAAAACTACTGCAGCTGCATGGCTGCTGTAATTTAAGTGAGTTGTGGGAACATAATTAATAGGAGAGCAAACATGAGCAACACTGGGCCTCTTTTTATGATCCATTAGAGGGAGGAAGCATAACTGGCCTAATGTGCCCAGAACCAGCTGCAGGAGTAAAAAGAGATGTCTGAGATCCAAGTGGAAACACTAATGAGCTGCTTTTAAAGACACAGCTCTGCTTCTGGCCAGCAGAGTGAGACAGAAGGGGTTAGCACGAAGCGACTCATATACACCAAATGGTCAAGTTGTTATCATACACACCAGCTCTCCTCAGCTAATGAGAAAAACAGTAGGAACAGGATGTGGGGAGGCAGGAGGGTAATTGTCTGAGTGCAGTGAAAATACTTTGACAAACAAAAGGATGGAAAGGGAAAAGAAGGGTAATGGCTGCTGTGGGATCGAAACGTGGGACAATGCTCTTTTTTTCCACCCCCTCATAGACACAAAAAAATATCCCAATGTGGTGTTGCAGCAGACAGCCTGAGCCCCAGATACTTCAAATGTTTGTCTCACCCTGCCCTGAGACTAACTCACACTGATCTCCGGAGAGGTAATGATGATGAGACTTCTCAAACACCAATGATGCTCACAATAAAGGACACACAACCCCAAAGATGCTCAGACATGTGCCCACACAAACACATTCAAGGGCAGAATGATCCATTGCACTGCTAAAGGCATTAGTTTAAATGCCAAAACTTAAACAGGCTCAGAAATCCTTTAAAATACACATATCATCACTTTATGACTTTTCCTTTTCAACTGTGTTCAGCCTTGTTGCTTAAAAAAGTTACATTCATTTCAATGCGTAAAAAAGTATGAAAGAAACAAAACGAGCACAAGAATTTGCTGTTGGAAGGTCAAACTCGAGCATCAGCGCTTACAACAATGTCCATCCAAGACAAAGCAAGCGGTAGATTACTCTCCTGTTTGAATTTCGGTCTCCAAAGTAAAGTTCAGACAGTGATTTATTCAGTGATCCAGGGGGAGTCAGGAGAAATATCTGAGAACAGTAGTTGGGGACCTAACAGATCGGCACATTATTTAAAAGAATTTTATCACAAACTGCCTGTAATATACCACAGTCATAAAGGACCACTTGTGATAATAGCTATAACTCAAAACAAAGCACTCAAAAAGATGTAGCAATTTTTGCTTCTGTTCTGACCAGTATTGTTACTCTGAACTGTACAGGCATGTTTATCCCAGCATAATGTGCCACCAAGATATCCTACTTTGTATTAGCAAGCTATGAAGTGATTATGAAAGTATCACTCTTCTCCACATAATCAGTTGATTTTTTACTCTTATGTTTTAAGTAGCCACAGAATATTATCTTCTTGCACTTCTTGTGAGGTAAAACAGTAGTAAAGAACACCAGCCATGAAGCTTGTTTCTCAATTTTCCTTTCTTCTTTCTTCTTCTCTCTTACATATCTGTGCAATCATATCTCTCTACTCACGCCACCTGCTGGCAAGAAAATGAACACAACATTCCCATCTTCATTGTTGTAAACAAGAGAATTCCAGTGTCAATATATTTAAAATAACATTGCAATTACCACTTGGAACAACATGCTGAAGTCATGGTAAAATGTATGTAACCTTGACATTCAGCATAAGCAATAGCAACCCCCAAAATTCAACAGTAATAGTCAGTAGCCAAAACATTCTCAAGTCAACATTTGCAATCGGAAATAGCATTAAAACAAATATAACATTATTCCTTAGCACATTCAATATTTAAACATTTTTACTGTCAATGAAAGAATAACAGTCTATTAATTTCTGAACCACTGACATGCATTTCTACACATTTAGAACTTTATCTTCAGAATGCATTTGTTACAAAAGTTCAAGTAACCATCTTGGAGGACATCTGATACGAGTGTAGTGCAAGTGTGTGTAGTGTCAGTGCAAGGAGTATCAGGTACAGTCATCCGGAGATCACTGTGGTTATATGGAGTTGAGGATGCATCAGCTCATGAAACAAGAGTGTAGCATTTGGCTGAAGGTGATGCATGCCAGATGAATACATGGACCTATTTTCTTCTTAACCGCCACTGGTTGAGAGTAGATTGGATGTGCTCTATTTCCCCTTCCTCAAAAAGAACAAGGCGTGCACCCCAACTGGAGTCTGTGTAGGACTTCATTTCCGCCTGTTTGATGGAAACTCTACAAAAGGAGTTCATTTTTATCAGGGTTAGATGGTGGAGGAGGCAGGACATGGAGACACGTATGCATCTTTCTTCCATGTAACAGTGCAAAGGTGGAGAAGCCAGTTGTAGCATGAGGAGTGGCACAGTAAACCATGAGGAAATCTGTAACTGCAGCTTTCCAAGGCTGATTCTGGAGAACACAGACTGTATGGCAAATCTAAGGACACAGTGGAAGCGTTCAACCACTCCATTTGCAGCAGGATGGTACACTGTGGTGCAAATGTTTCACATGTTTCTCTCTTTAAGGAAAGCAGTGAACTCTTGAGACAAAAACTGAGCTTCATTTTCTGTCACAACTGAGCTGGGATTTCCTAGTCTACTAAACACTGAGGTTCAGAATTCAATAATATTCTTAGTGGTAGCAGAAGGTTTAAAGACAACATCAGGTCATTTACGATGAAAGTCTGTTAGAGAGAGGGCAAAATGACCATCAAGATTGGCAGTTTCAAATGAACCAACAACATCAAGGCCCAGTTTTCCCCAGGGTTCTGATGGAAATGTTACTGGCTGTAACGGTGCTGCATAGGAAAAACTGTTTTATCTGAAGATTGGCAAAAATAACAACTGGACACACAAGACTCGGTTAACACAGTGTGTTAACAGAGTCATCCACAATAGACCTCACTGAGGTGCTGTCTAGTTCTCACAATCAGAATCAGAATCAGCTTTATTGCCAAGTTTGTACATACAAACAAGGAATTTGACTCCGGTACACTTTACTCTTTGGTTTTTGTTTTTGCACTACAGAATATACATATTTACAATGTACAAATATACACATATATAAATAAAAAGGTGCATTTGCAACATCTGTATGCTGTTGTTTTGTACTCTATTGAATGTTCAACAGAGAAACAGCCTGGGGGAAGAAACTGTCTCTGTGGCGGCTGGTTTTAGTGAACAGCGCTCTGTAGCGTCGGCCTGAAGGCAGAACTCTAAACAGTTTATGTGCAGGGTGTGTGGGGTCTGCAGAGATTTTAGCAGCTCTTTTCCTGACCCTAGACCTGTATAAGTCCTGGATGGAGGGAAGGTCAGCCCTGATGATTCTCTCTGCAGTCCTGATTGTTCATTGCAGTCTGGACCTGTCCTGTTTTGTGGATGAACCAAACCATACTGAGATGGATGAAGACAGGACAGACTGAATGATGGCAGTGTAGAAGATGACCAGTAGCTCCTGTGGAAGGTTGTACTTCTTGAGTTGCCTCAGGTAGTACAGTCTCTGCTGGGCCTTCTTTCGAACAGTGTCTATGTGTGAAGACCATCTCAGGTCCTCAGAGATGGTGGTTCCTAAGAACCTGAAGTGATCCACAGCCGACACGGTGAGGGGGGTGTATGGAGGTGGTGTTTTCCGAAAGTCCACTACCATCTCCACAGTCTTGAGTGGGTTTAGTTCCAGGCAGTTCTGACTACACCAGTGTATCAGGCGATCCACCTCCTGTCTGTATGCAGACTCATCACCGTCCTGGATCAGTCCAATGACAGTGGTGTGATCTGCAAACTTAAGGAGTTTCACGGACGAGTCCGCTGAGGTGCAGTCATTTGTGTACAGGGAGAAGAGGAGTGGGGATAGAAACACCCCTGGGGGGCACCAGTACTTATTGATCTGGTTCGGGAGAAGATGCTCCCCAGTCTCACCTGCTGCTGTCGGTCCGTCAGGAAGCTGTTGATCCACTGACAGGTGGAGGCTGGGACGTTGAGCTGGGTGAGCTTCTGGTGGAGGATGTCTGGTATGATGGTTTTGAAGGCCGAGCTGAAGTCTACAAACAGGATCCTGGCGTAGGTCCCTGGGTGGTCGAGGTGTTGCAGGATGAAGTGTAGACCCAAGTTAACAGCATCATCTGCCGACCTGTTTGCTCGGTACGCAAACTGCAGGGCGTCCAGTAGAGGGCCTGTGATGTCTTTCAGGCGCTTCAACACCAGCCGCTCAAAGGATTTCATGACCACAGACGTCAGGGCTACAGGCCTGTAGTCATTTAATCCTAGGATGGTGGGTTTCTTGGGCACTGGGATGATGGTGGATCGTTTGAAGCAGGAGGGACCTCACACTTCTCCAGTGACTTGTTGAAGATCCGGGTGAAGATTGGAGCGAGTTGATGTGCACAGGCTTTCAGGCATGATGGGGAGACGTTATCAGGTCCTCCAGCTTTCTTTGTTTTCATGCGCTGAAAGAGCCTGTTTACATCATCCTCAGAGATCTTTAGTGCAGGCAGAGGATCTGAAGGTAGGGGGTTGGTTGCTTTGCTGGTAGAACCTGTTCCTGAATGGGATGTGGGGGAGTTGGTTTGAGGTGTGAATGGCTTTTTGTCATGTCTGCAGTAGAAGCCATTCAGACGGTTGGCCAGGCGAGGACTTTGTTCAGGAAGGGTGGTGGGGCTTCTGTAGGCAGTCAGGTTTCTCAGACCAGTCCATACAGCCGAAGTGTCACCAGTAGAAAGGCTGTTTTTCAGCTTCTCACTATAGCTTCTCTTGGCTGCTTTGATCTCCTTTGTTAGTCTGTTCCTGGCCTGCCTGTACCGCGCCCAATCTCCACTGCTGTGAGCTTCTTCCTTGTCCCTGCGCAGATTCCTGAGGTGTGGAGTAAACCATGGCTTGTTGTTCCCAAAGGTGCAGAAGGTCCTGGTCTGCACACAGTTAGTTCGTTTAAATCTGTGGCTGAGGTTTCAAAAACAGTCCAGTCTGTGCATTCAAAGCAGGCCTGTAGCATCTGCTTTGATTCCTCAGTCCACTTTTTAACAGTGTGAACCGTGGGTTTGGAAGCTCTTAGTTTCAATGTCTTGATGTCCTTCATGGGTAAGAACAACCAGGGCATGATGGAGTGAGACTGGAGTGACCAGTCAAAAGCCTTGGAAAACATATTCTCCTTGCACAGTCAGTCGATTTCGAAGTTTGTAATATGTGCAAAGAATAGGGCTCAGGGAAGCAGAAAGGGGGCCGTCCTTCCACAATCTACGTGCAGAGAAACAGCAGGGAGCTGGCTGGCAGACGCCATTGCCACAAACTCAGGTTCCACATTTACAGCATCATCAGGTGAAGTAGGCAGTGGCAGGTGTGAGAGGAAGTCAGCTATGTTGTTCTGTGAACCTGGCAAATAAGCAACATCATAAGTGAAACACAGCAGCTGTGCAGCCCAGTGTGGATTACGGCTACCAGCATGGTTGGAACCTTTAGAAGTCAGGAGAGTTGTTAGAGCTTGGTGGTCTGTGCGGAGAGTAAATCTGCGGCCCCACAGATAAGTTCTCCATTTCTCCACAGCCCACACACATCCAAAAGCTTCTTTCTCAACTATCGAATATTTGCATTCAGAAGGACTTAGAATTCTGGAAAATGCAACAGTTCACCCTGTGCCATTTAACCTGTGAAGCCCTAAGGGGTTTTAGAGCAATTTCCGTCTGAAATTACATACCTTAAATAAATCAAGTATAGCTCCACAACTACAAGGCCTACATGCAAACGTTTGGCACCTGTGTAAAGGTAAGACATAAATGAATATATTTCCAGTGCAACCACTGTTGCAACTGTTACTATGTCTGATTCATTCGTGATTAAACACAGAAAATGTTCTATTTTTTGGTCCTCGCCTTATATTTTTTCTATTATTAAAAAACAAGTTTATTTGTATAGTTTTATCTCCAAACAATGGGATTTTATTGAAAACAAGAATTTTCAATGGAAAACAATGTCAACAAATGTGCAAAAAGCAGTTATGTATAAAATACTGTGCAAACAAATGTTGAAAACCCTAACACTGTAATGACATATCAGGCTTATTTTGTAACTACAATGGTGTGCAGAATAGACGTCTCACCTCAAAGAAGATAAAGGCTCAAGCGAAGTGGTGGGAGGCTGGGTCCTTTGAGTTTTAGACGGTCCTGCTTGTCCTGGCTGTAAAAATACAGAAATAGGGTTGTTAATTTCTGATTACAAGATAATAAATTATTTATTATTGTACTGCAAAAATAACTAAACAACGTAAAAAAAAAAAAAAGTCTGTAATGCTGTAACAGTAAAATGGTATTGGTAAAGTGTCAATGACGTAAGAGCTTCATAACATTCCCTGAACCAATTTCACATACAGGTAAATGTTTTCCCTTTGTTCTGCACGAGGGGATGGGGATGTAGTTTTTTTGCAAAGTTTTGCGATTACAGGATGATAAATTGTCTCAGAATTTATTATTTTATAATAAATTATTATTTATTATAAAGTAACAGTATAACTTAGTCGTGAACTGGGTCCATAAGAAAAGATTCCTCTTCTTCCTCCGCTTCAGAAATCTCGCTGCTGTCCGATGATTCTTCTATTTCAACATCACTGTTGTTCCAAAGTTGTTCTAAGCTTCAAAAACGGTCATTTTCCTCTTATGTGCCATTAAAAATATTGGCGTTCAAAGGAAAAAAATCACCACCGAAAGATATGTCAAAAATAACTTGCCAAACATTGTCTGAAGCGGTGCGTAAAACACACTGTGCGTAAAGCAACTGTGAATACGGATTATACTACCTGCATTACGCACGGAAATTGCGTCACCGGAAAATGTCTCACAAAGCCACATGATACCCCGTTGGAAAGGGGAGAGTATGCAGTTTTCAATGATACCAGCCGTGGGGGGTGTAGCAACAACATGTGTGTTTACTGTAACGTTTTTCCGGTTTAGTCAGCAACTTCTGGTGGATCTTTAAATGGCATCTTGTGTTTTTAAATTGCTGCAAAACCGAACGTATTTGTCAAAAACTAAGTTGGCGACTCGTTTTAGAAACATTAAAGACTCATCTTGCAAGGGCTTTAGAAAAAAAACAAAATTCTGCGTTTGACCTACTTTTAGAGGCGAGGAAAGATGAAGGTCATTGTTTTCGGCCCGCAGGTGGGCCGGCCAGCCTTCACGGGTTGACTGAGCTTAATATAGCGCAGCACCAAGTCCATAATCAGAAGCTGGCTTTTTAAACCATTCCATTGTAGACCTGGCTTTATGTTTAGGGTCGTTGTCCTGTTGGAAGGTGAACCTCTGCCCCAGTCTCAAGTCTTTTGCATACTCAAACAGGTTTTCTTCCAAGATTGCCCTATATTTGGCCCCATCCGTTTTCCCATCAACTCTGACCACCTTCCCTGTCTCTGCTGAAGAGAAGCACTCCCAGAGCATGACGCTGCCACCACCATATATGACAATGGGGATGGTGTGTTCAGAGTGATAAGCAGTGTTAGTTCTCCGCCCCACATAGCGTTTTGCATTTTGGCCAAAAACTTTAATTTTGTCTCGTCTGACCAAAGCACCTTCTTCCACATGTTTGCTGTGTCACCAATATGGCTTCTGGCAAACTGCAAATGGGACTTCTTACGGTTTTGGCCTTTCTTCTTCCATAAAGACCAAATTTGTGCAGTGCAAAACTAATAGCCGTCCTGTGGACAGATTCCCCCACCTGAGCTGTGGATCTCTGCAGTTCATTCAGAGTCACCATGGGCCTCTTGGCTGCATCTCTGATCAGTGCTCTCCTTGTTCGGCACTGTAAGTTTAGGTGGACGACCTTGTCTTGGTAGGTTTACAATTGTGCCATACTCTTTCCATTTCCGGATGATGGATTCAACAGTGCTACGTGAGATGTTCAAAGCTTGGGAAATCTTTTTACAGCCTAAGCCTGCTTTAAACTTCTTTAAGTTTATTGTAAAAGACTCTGTATGATTTATTTATGTTTCACCATTTCAACATCTATAGGCTTTATGTCTAATATGTTTTTTTCTTACCATTTGAAGCTTGAGACAAAAATCGAGAAAGATTAATCTAGAGTTAGGGTTTATTTGCTCTTTTTGTCCATATGGTCACGTAGGGAATCTGTATGAATCTGTATTCTTTAGGTGAAAAAAGAATAATCTATTTGTAACTTTTTTCACTAAGTGCCACACAATTGTATATCTTCTATATTGCATATTATTAAGAGCTAATAAAGACACTTTTATTTTATAAAAAAAAACCTAACCTTTACTCTGGGTAAATGTTAATGATCCATGCTACATGGACCATGAAAATCTTTTTCATACATCTGCTTCTTATCTATTCACTCATAATGAGCCAAGCATTTATCATTGGACCTGACAAAATGGCATAAGTCTCATCTGCTAACCATGAAATACATTAAACAAGGCTCTGTCACACATTTGTTCTACGATTTTATGAGCAGAATAACAATAACTAATAACTATGAGGATAATCAGGGCCATTATTTTTGCAAGCTTTAGTGACTTGTGGTGTGGGTAGATTTCGGTACCTAACTTTTGCATTTAGGTACCAAGAATAATGCAAAAGTGTATGTGCAGTAATCTAAACATCATTTAGTAATGATTGAGCAGCACAAAACAGACCTTGGACTTATGATGACCTTGAAACTAATAACAATTACTTTGACTGGCTAATTGTTTTTTAACCATGTCCTGTCCGGCAGAGTAGGTCAGAATTGTTATTTGAGTGCCAAGAAAAAGCTCAACAGATTTATTTTCACAAGTGGAGCATTACAGCTAATGCTTTAAAGCTCTGCTTGATATTCATAAACAAAAACTGCTTTGGGATTATTTCAATTGTTACAGACACGGAGACAGAAATGAAAAGGAAGAAAATAAGAAGCACGAAAGAGAGGTAGGTGGAGCAATAAGGAAAAGGGGAGAGAAGGAGAAAAGAATGGAGGGAAGAAAGAAGGATGAAGAGAATACAAGATAACACCCTGCTTGCTTCTACACCTGCAAAAACATTCATATTAACAGCTTTTTTACCAAAAAGTGCACGGTTCTTATGAATGCAAGATGTATTTAGTGGTAAATGCGGCTCAATATAGAACATTTGTGTATCTGTTAACACCTGAATCTAAGTGTGAACACACTTGTGTATACAAGGTTTCTCCATGAAAATATGCAATAGCGGGTATGAGGAGCCACAGACCTGCCCCCTTGGACATGGGACAGATACGGAGGAAATCTGAGCCATAGACATCCAAAGGCCCCCCAGAGGACAGGAGCTCCAAGAGAACCATCGCTGGGACTACAGCAACCCCCTCAGAGAGGAGCAGGGGATCCACCCAGCAGCCATAGTGCAGAAGCCCCAGGGAGCTGCGGCAATGAGCCTGCAGGCCCCGCCGGCAGCTGTCTATGCACGAGCAGATCCAGCCGTGGACCCAGAGACCCGAGACCCCGGGACATATCCCTCCCCAAGCAGAGGCCCAACAGAGCCCAGGGATCCAGGCCCCAGCAAGCAGCCACCGGGAGTGAGCCGGCACACATCAAAGCACCCAGCCCCAGACACTGAGAACCACAAGTACACCAGTGGGTAAGGAGACATCAACCACCGGCGGGTAGTGTGGCGGGGAGGAAATAGGCCCCACTTTTGATGGGGGGCCTAAACTGATCCAGGAGAGGGAGCAGTCCAAGACCCAACCTGACACAAAAAACAGGCACACAATGTCAAATTCACAAATTCCAGGCTAGGTTTGATAGACTACCAGTATGACCAAGACATACAAAGCTGTCCACATTTACTTCCATTACTGGTTAAAATGTGTATTAAAGAGTATTCAATTTCAGTCTTCAAAGGCTGGTGTCCTACGTGTTTTAGACCTAGAATCATTATTTCTTTTTAATTTTAAATTCATTAATTTCATGAAGGTAGTTTTAACAACGTTCCATGCCACATCATGCACCAAGCTTAAGTCATTAAGTCATTATCAGAAATATTAGCTTCATCTAAACCTTCAACTTGTATGTTAGACCCAATCCCAACCAAATTATTTAAGGAAGTGTTTCCTCTGATTACCAGCCCCATTTTAGATATGATTAATTTATCCTTAGTAAATGGATATGTACCACAAGCTTTTAAGGTAGCTGTAATTAAACCTTTGCTTAAGAAACCTTCACTTGATCGAGATGACTTAATAAATTACAGACCTATATCCAATCTTCCATTCTTATCTAAAATTCTTGAGAAAATAGTTGCTAATCAAATGTGTGAGCATTTACACAGCAATGACCTGTTTGAAGAGTTTCAGTCAGGCTTCAGAGCTCATCATAGCACTGGAACAGCTCTGCTGAAAGTCACTAATGACATTCGTCTAGCCTCAGATAATGGACTTGTGTCTGTACTGGTTCTGTTAGATCTCAGTGCTGCATTTGATACAGTCGATCACAATATTCTCTTAGAAAGGCTGGAATATGCTGTAGGGATCAGGGGAACAGCACTAGGCTGCTTTAAATCTTATTTGTCTGACAGATTCCAGTTTGTTCATGTAAATGATAAATCATCCTTAAACTCCAGGGTTAATTGTGGAGTACCACAGGGTCCAGTACTTGGGCCAATTCTCTTTGCTATATATATGCTTCCAATAGGTAAAATTATCAGGCAGCATAGAATAAATTTTCACTGTTACGCTGATGATACTCAGCTTTACTTATCCATAAATCCTGATGAGCCCAACCAGTTAGATAGACTGCATTTGTTACTTCAATGCTGGACTATTGTAAATCAGTACTATCAGGATGTCCACAAAATACAGTTAAAAGCCTTCAGCTGATTCAAAATGCTGCAGCAAGAGTTCGGATGAAAATTAAAAAGAGAGATCATGTTTCCCCTACTTTAGCTTCCCTTCATTGGCTCCCTGTTAAATCCAGAATAGAATTTAAAATTCTCCTTCTCACATATAAAGCCCTTAATGATTTAGCTCCATCATACATCAGAGATCTGATTGTTCCATATGTTCCTAACAGAGCACTTCGTTCTCAGACTGCAGGTTTACTGGTGGTTCCTAGTGTCTCTAGAAGTAGAATGGGAGGCAGATCCTTTAGTTATCAGGCTCCCTCCTGTGGAACCAGCTCCCAGTTTTAGTCCGTGAGGCAGACACCCTGTCTACTTTTAAGGCTAGGCTTAAAACTTTCCTTTTTGATAAAGCTTATAGTTAGAGTGGCTTAGGTTATCCTGAGCTATCTTCCTTATTTTTACCTCCGTCTTCTTTCCTCCCTGTTGGATGGAGTAAGGGGGAGTCAGGATTAGCCTAAACCGGCTCAGTGATGGTGGAGGTGCAAACACACCCTCCATTTCTGCTACCTGTATGACCCCCTCTCTTTTTGAATAGGCATAATCAATCTGAAAGTGAGAGGTATCCTAATCATTGTGGTTTTTAGTATAACAATGGCCATCAGTGGGCTCTAGATGGACAAACTGTCTACTTTTAAGGCTAGGCTTAAACTTTCCTTTTTATAAAGCTTATAGTTAGAGTGGCTTAAGTTATCCTGAGCTATCTCTGTAGTTATGCTGCTATAGGCTTAGGCTGCTGGAGGACATAATGACCACTTTCACCCTCTTCGCTACATTCTCACACTACTCATTTTGGATTATTTGCTGTTATTTCAGCTTTTAACTTTGTTCTCTCTCTTTTCTCTTCCTAGAAGCTACACCTGGCCTGACTCTTTGTCTACCTGTGACACCTTTCTGGAGAGTGGCATCGTCCAAGCTTCTGCTGCAACAAACTCAATGCTCACCCTCTACCGATGATCCCATGGCCCTTGTCTTTCAGTGTTTTAACCCCTTTTTCTCTCCTAGACATGGCGATTGACTGAGCTTTTTCGTGACTAACTCTATGTGCTCTCTTTCAGACTCTAACCTTGAAAACTGGCTCAGAGTTTTCTGTTTTTTTCTTTTTAGGTGAAACGACTAAGGAGCTACATCCATTAACATTTACTTTTCCTTCCCATAGAAAGTACTCCTGGATCAGTGCTTCTTTCTTCTCTTTGTGTCTCTGCTCTGTTCTCTCTAACCCCCAGTCGGTCGTGGCAGATGGCCGCTCACACTGAGCCTGGTTCTACTGGAGGTTTCTTCCTGTTAAAAGGGAGTTTTTCCTCTCCACTGTCGCTACATGCATGCTCAGTATGAGGGATTGCTGCAAAGTCAACGCCAGTGACTGTCCACTGTCTCTACATGCTCATCAACCAGCAAAAAAAAAAAAAGCTTGTGGCAGCAAAATAAAAAAAGGCTTAGTACAGAACAACAGCTTTGTACTTTGCTTGTGTAACATTGTGTTGCATCATGGAAAAGCAGCAAACACACCAACTTTAAAGACAGTTTTTACTTGATTCCACAAAAAAACATAACAATGGCAAATGACGTTTCACACAATAGATTCAACAAATCCATATGAAACTGTTGAGATTATGCATCTTTTTTGTTAGAAATATATGTATACATCATTAAACAGTTGGGGTTGTTACTGAGATCTTTATGTTTTCTGCCTTTTATGGCTGCTTTATTTTAGGTTATAGATGATTATAATTCTACTTTACATTTATTTTTTATAGCCAGATCATCTAATAATCAACTGAACACTGCAGTTGAAGACTTTTCTTATACCTGGCAGCCTTAATTATGGATAGGCTCAGAACGTATAGTCTGATAAAATCTTATCTTAAAAATGGAAGTTCTGTACATAAAGAACATCCTGTTTCAGAGAGAGCACACCTTCACACCTCAGTAATTTTCAAACAATTTCCTACTACTTGCTCCTAATTCTACCTAGTGTTGTGACCGCCTGCTGTGCATGCTGTCACAGTGGCCTATCCTCAGATGTACCTCTGGACAGCTCACTGACCTTGGATTTTTGTTTTCATGGTCAGTGCAACATCATCCAGGGGCTAAATTCCTCAAGAGTACTAACTAATTCAAGGATGAAATACAGTTAATAAAAGGTCAAGTGACATTGCAGTTCTGCTGTGAGAGGAACAAAGACCAGAGCACCGTAGTAAATAACATGGTTCCCAGTAGCATAGCCCAGACAGATGGCTTAAGTCAGAGAAGGTGAAACTTTGTAAGGGCATTGGAGACTGACAGACTGTGACAGACCAGTGAATCTGCCATTTGGTATTGTATCAAATGATTATTATCTCAAGTGGAATGACATAGACAGTTATTACTATTTGAAATTAAGTTATAAGTTGAAACCAAAGCAACACTGCTTAACAGTGACCACAGTAATACAGTTCCTTAGTCAGTTAATTTTTTATTTGCTAATTATCTGTTGAAAAATGTATTATTGTTGGGATATGTTGATTGGATGATTATTTAGACTAACATGATGAAAAACTACTACTTGCAGAAAACTGCTGCATTTCAGAGTTAAAGCGATAGAAACACATTTTAGTTAAACAAAAGAACTAAAGAACCCACATTTTTTTATATTTTGCCTAAGAGCATCATAGACACCTGCTTTTAGCATCAAATGTAGTGTTACTTTTATTGCTTTCATCACCTCAATGTCTGTGCTCCTCTGTGACAGATTCTTTAGTAAGTATTTTCAGCAGGGGAAGGTTTTGGTCTGAGGAGGGACTTTCCCAGGGAGAAAAGATATTAATACAAGAACCACCTCTGAAAGTCAGCATTACCTCTATTCATATACCATGTATAACAGTTATATGCCTGGGTAACATTAGCTATGTCTTTAGGTCGAATAAAATGTTTAAAAAAACATAAAATATTGTAAAGCATCTGCATGCTATACGTTTGTTGTGACTATGAATCTGAATATATTATTTAATATTAATACTTTAATATTTTATCAAATAATATTTCGGTCCGTTAAGGGTTGTCCTGTGAATATCAGCCCAGTAAGGCGGTGGTATTAGGACAAAATCAAAAAGGGTGAGCCAAGCTCTGACATTATTGAGCAGCATAAACTCTGTACACACATAGAATGAATTCACACAATTTCTTAAAATACAAGAATTTATTGAGAAAAATAAGTCAACTCATAGTCAAACATATTTCAATCAACAAACTCTTCACTATGCTAAAACAATCCAACTAACTACCAAGCAGAATTAAAGAATAGGGAAGACTAATGGGCTATGTACAATATAAACAAGTGGATTAAAGATGGTTGAAACCATGACCAAAAGAGTGATGCAACATTACCATGCATTACCATGCATTATTTTAATAAAATAATGTTTTAAAGAATGATCTGCTGAATAAAACCAATCTTCTGGATGACTAATTCTCAGTGGTGTCTCATTAGCTGCCTTTATTTATTAATATAATATTTAAAGAAATAGTATCATGGAAATAGTAAAATATTTAAGGAAATATTTTGGAAAAGAGCAAAATTTTTCTGGAGAAATGGTGCTTAATGGTGTTTACTAGTTATCAAGTTTAGTAAAATAATGTTTAGGGAAATAATATTTACTGGATTGAAAACTAACAACCTTTCTGGATAAATATTCTTTTGCAGCAAGCACGTGTTCTTAGCTGTTAGCAGTTAAAGCTAACAAAAGAAGCTGATAGCTTAGCACCAAAATCAAACACACACCTTTAAAATACCGTCAATAAAAGGGTTAAAATGCATAAGCGCGGACGACGCGTTATGATCAATCCTCTGTGTTTAAAATCGCCCTTTATATAAAGTTTTTCTTAACTTTCAAAACACACAAACACAGAACACAAAACTGAGCATGTGTGCTGCAGATAGCCTGCTAGCACTAAGACAGCAGAGTTTCACAAACAAAACCAAACTTCATAAAATGAAAAACGTTTAGATCATTTCATCCTAAATAACGTCTCTCTGCCCAAACCTCTGAACCGTGCTGAGGAAAAGCTGTCCAGGGCGACGAAGTTTGAAGTTGCCGTAACCATGGTGATGTGGTGCCGTTGTCCTCCTTTCAGAGCGAGAAACTGCTGCACTCGGCATTGTAGAGACAAGTATCTTTAACTATCTTTAACACAGTTTGATCTGTAGAACTCAGAGAGAAAAGTCAAGCCACGCTTGTACCTTAATTATTCCCTTTTATGAATGAATACCAGTAATTCATTCGTACTTAACTTAGTGCATATGATCGCGTGATCTTATGACACCCTTGGATCCAGTGTAAGGAGTTTATGTCTGTTTGCCTGCAAAGAGACATTAGCGCGCTGTGTCCCTCCTGTCCCGGTAGTCACGGGCGTGGAAGAGATCGGTTCCTTGGAAAGGTAGTGGTTTATACGGCCAGTGGCATCATGGGAAGTTCCCCTTTCCTTGGCTGTGCCGGAAGTAGGCTAAATGTAATTTATTTTGAAAGTTCCAGAAAAGTCTGTACCGCATTTCATGTTGTAACCATGGCTGTGGGTCCCAACACGTATTTATAAACACCTTATCTTTAGAACAATATAAGACTAATGCATTTCGATGTTGCAGCCTCATGAACAATAGGCAGGGAACATCTCCTAATAGAGCTAATATTGCTGCTCTTGAAATTTGTAAACATCTGAGATGACTCCATCAGAATTGGATAGTTGCAATATTGGTTCACTGTCCAACTAAATGTTGGTTGACCAGGACTGAAAACAATATGTTAATTACAGAAAATGTTACCACTATAGCACAGGCTAGTTACAGTTTTTAAAGACAAAATTTAAAAATCTTAGTCACCTTACTAATTTAAAAATGTTACTGTGAAAGTGTTGTGTTTTCTACAATGACAGAAAAGTTCTATATTTTGGAGCTGTGCTGCACCAGTGTAGAATTATGGAACCAGTTTGTTTATTTTCAAGTTTTCATTTGTTTGTCCTGCTTTGGTTTGGAGCAGGCAAATTTAGATACCACTAAGGGACCTTCTTGCTGTGAGGTCACCACACACCATGAGGAAAGTGAATTTTCATAAGGGAACAAGAAACAAAACCAAACAATACCACCACTTCTGTTCATATTCTCTCACAAACTCAACCCTGACATAACAGTAGTTATTGCAGCAAGTAAGAATAGCCTGCTGCTCATATCTTCTTGAATGCAACACTGGTTCATGATTGTTTGCCAGATTTTCACAGTTACCTGTCACTCAAAAAATGGAATAGGGGATGTTATAGAGAATGTAACTTTACTGTTCTTGGTTGAGAACACATAATCAACATATTTCTCCTGACTAACATTGCATTTTGTGACTAAATCTGTGCATGTTTACACCTATCTTTAATTAGACTGCATCCACCTGTACAGGCAATAACCCTAGCCATGACTACAATATAATTTTCCATATAACATTTATTATTTAATAATACAGGAGTAAAGTGTTGCAAATCCAACTATGGCTTGTTAATATATGCTAATATTGTCCATCAATAAATGGATTCATCTGGTCCCTAGCTCTCTCCAGGAGTTAACACACAAGAGGTAGGGTGCTTTGGCAGGTCAAAATAATTTTGAATAAACCAATTAAACAAAAAGCGTAAGAGCAAAACAAACAGCCTAAAAAAAATTTATGTTTCATTCATTGCAATGTTTTTATGTCCTTATGCACAGATAACAAGTGTTCACTCAATGACCTTCATCAGCAAGATTATTAAAAAAGCTGTGTTTCAACACTTAAACAACTTCCTTACAATGACCAACCGCTTCGATGTCTTCCAGTCAGGCTTCCTGCTCACCACAGTACAGAGACTGCTCTTGTCAAGGTGTTCAGTGACATCAGTATAAATGCAGACTGTGGAAGAACCACAGTGCTGGTATTATTGGACCTCAGTGCAGCATTCGACACTGTTGATCACTCCATTTTATTAGAGCGCCTGAAAAACTGGGCCGGCCTTTCTGGTACTGCACTCAATTAGTTTAAATCCTACTTGAAGGACAGGGACTTTGTTGTGTCAGTGGGTAACTTTACATCAGAGACCACAAAAATCACATGTGGCGTTCCCCAAGGGTCCATCTTAGGTCCCAATCCTATTCAATATCTACATGCTCCCCCTAACTCAGATTTTAATAAACGACAACAGGGGATATCATAACCATGCAGACGACACACGGCTATATGTTACGATGTCACCAGGTGACTATGGACCCATTCAAGCGCTGGGTACATGCTTAGAAGAAATCAGTGCTTGGATGTGCCAAAATTTTCTTCAGCTGCATCAAAACATAAAGACAGTAACAAGGTCAGCCTTCTATCACCTGAAGAACATCTCCAGGTTTAAAAGACTGATGTCTCAGCAGGACCTTGAAAAACTAATTCATGCATTTAGTAGAACTGATTACTGCAATGGTGTCTCCACAGGTCTGCCTAAAAAGTGGATTAGACAGCTGCAGTTGATCCAGAACGCTGCTGCCCGCGTCCTCACTAGAACTAAGAAAGTGGAGCACATCACCCCGGTTCTAAAGTCCCTACACTGGCTCCCTGTAGCTCAGAGAATAGACTTTAAAATACTTCTGTTAGTCTATAAATCACTGAATGGCTTAGCACCAAAATACATTACAGACTTGTTGTCAGTGTATCAACCACCCAGACCTCTCAGGTCTTCTGGCTCAAATCTACTCTGCATACCCAGAACCAGAACGAAACATGGAGAAGCAGCTTTTAGTTCTTATGCTCCACTAATCGGGAATAAACTCCCAGAAAACTGTAAAAGCTCTGAAACCCTAAGTTTCTTTAAATAAAGATTAAACACTTATTTGTTTAGAGTGGCCTTTGAATGTATTATCTAAACATTATTAGTTAAGTTTTCAGTCCAATTTTCCTTTCGTTTTCTTATCCATCATTCTATTCTCTTTATTTTTTTAAATTACCTCTTTTGTTTGATTTTCTGTATCATTGTAATGTTTTTTCTTATGTACAGCGCCTTGAGTGCCTTGTCGCTGAAAAGCGTTATATAAATAAACTTGACTTGACCACTATATACTGTAAGGTACACCTATTCAGCTGCTCGATAACAGCCATCCATCCATCTATTGGTCAATGTATCATCTATCAGTGCATTCATCCATCCACTGTTTTCTTCTTGTCCGAGGTCCAAGAGTGAAAACCAGACATCTTTCGATGTTGCAGCATTGCCCAGCTCATTCTGCCATATCCAGGTCAGAAATCATCCATAATCTCTTCACTGTGTTCTGGGTCTGCCCCGAGGTCTCCTCCCAGTGGGATATGCCTGGAAAACTTCCAAATGGAGACATCCAGAACGCATCCTAATTAGAACCCTGAACCACCTACAGTAAAATGACTCCGTTCCATGTTTGGGAGCAGCTCTATTTTAAGCCTACTCCAGATGACAGAGCTCCTTATATGATCTCTATGGCAGAGTTGAGCCACTTGTATCCTGGTTGCTGTTTGTTTCATCATGAGCCATATATCATGAACTCAGGAGGGAGATGAACTCGGATTTACCGGTAAATTGGGAGATTCACTTTTTGGCTCAGCTCTTTCCTCAGCGCAAGAAACCGGAGCAACACCCCCATTGCTGCAGGCAAGGCCCCAGTCTGTCAATCCATCTACAGCTCCATCATACAATTAGTAATCATCAAAGTACTTGAACATGTCTGCTTCAGGCAAACACTGACCACCGACCAACAACGTCAGACTTATATTAGCTGACTCTCATTCCAGTCACTTCACACTCTGCTGCAAACCGTTCCATTGCACACTGAAGGTTATGGCTTGCAGACGCTAACAGAACCCAATAATCTGCAAAAGGCAAAGATGAGTCACTTAGGTTCCCAAACCAGAAAGCTTGCTTTCCATACACCACAAGAGCCTTTTCATGAACACCAAACCATGTTGGTGAGAACGGGAAGCCCTGGTGGTGTCTAACCCACACTGGGAACAAGCTCGACTTATATAACCGATTTAAGAGATATGTCCAGATTCAGAACAAGGGCAGAAAAGCACTTAAAAGCATCCCTAGCATGCTGTACTTCTGCAGCACCCCTCATAAAATGTCTATCACAAGCCTTCATCAGATCTACAAAACGCATGTTGACTGGACAATTAAGCCACATGACCCCCACTGCAGTATTGTGAGGTTAAGGTTGTGGTCCACTATTCCACGACCAGAATAAAAGCCGCAATCCTGGGAACCTCCTTTCCAATAAAAGCAGTAAATTAGCCAATCACATGGCAAGGCAAGTTTATTTTTATTGGCCCTTTCAAACACAAAGTAATTCAAAGTGCTTTATAGTAAAACAAAGGAATACAGAATCAAAACGGCAAAACACAGAAAACACAAAGCCTCACATTAAAAGAAAGAAACTAAAATGCTAATTTAGGCAAATGAAAGTCTGAGACATAATAGAAATTAAGTACAAAAGCAATATTTTAGCTCTATGGAAAAGCTGCAGTAAATACTATCGTTTTCAGTCCAGATTTAAAAGAGACAGTAGTTTCTGAACATCTCAGGCTTTTAGGAAGATGTTTCAGAACTGTGGACCATAGAAACTAAAGCCTAGATTCTCTTGTTTAGTTCTGGTTTTGGGAACACTGACTCAGCAGGTCTGAAAAGGGCTGAGGGGTGTATATAGTTCACACCTGGTTAGCTGAGCAGTGTGGATGAGCTGCAGTACCAAACCAGTTCAAGAACCAGAGTTCCTTTGGAGGAAAAATACATGATTGTTGGTCTGAGTATTTCAGAAACTGTTGATCTACTGGGATTTTCAGCCACAGCCAGCTCTCTGATTTACAGAGAATGGTGTGAAAAAGAGAAAATACCCTGTCAGTGGCAGTTTTGTAACTCACATAACCTTTTATAAAACCAAGTTATGTGGAACCTTAGAGCAGATGGGCTACAGCAGCAAAATAACACACCAGGTACCAATCTCATCGGCTAAGAACAGGAAAACAACTCAAAGAGGCTTTCTAAAAACACATTTGAAAAATGTTGTATGGTTTGACTGATCTCAGTTTCAGCTGTGACATTCAGATGGTAGGGTCTGAATTTGGAGTAAACAACATGAAAACATGGACCATCCTGCCATGTAGCAACAGTTCAGGCTGATGGTGGTGTGGGGGATATTTTCTTGGCAAACGTTGGGCCCCATAGTACCAATTAAGCATCATTTAAATGTCACAGCCTACTTGAGTATTGTTGCTAACCATATCCACTCCCTCATGGGCACAGTACTGTCTTCTAATGGTTGCTTCTGGCAGGATAATGCACCATGTCACAAATCTAAATGTCAAATAATCTCAGACTAGTTTCTAACACATTGCACTGAGTTCACACTACGCTAATGGCCTTCAAAGACACTGGATCTTAATCAAACAGAACACCACTTGGATGTGATGGTACGGGACAGTTGTCTCATGGATGTGCAACCAAAAAATCATCAGCAGCTGCGTGGTTATGTTTACAGTTATGTCCCAAAATTATTCATACCCATGGCAGATTTAGGTTTAAGTAATATTTATTTTACCAGCATGTTTTTTTTTACTTTCAATAATTTTAACATTTTAGAGCGACACTGTTACAATCCTTGGGTGACTGGGTTTTGATTTTGATCTGTGTTTTCATCATTTCCTTGTTTGTTTATGTTTGAAAGGTCATGCCATATAAGTTAATTCCTTTAGGTATAGCTTCTTACTTATGTCTTGTATTCTGTGTATTTTATTTCATCCTCTAGCTCAGTGTTAGTATATTTTCCCCTTCGTTTGTAGTTTCCTTTGTGTCTAGTTTAATTCCCTCTGTGTTAATTATTTCCCTTTCCCTAGTTTTGTCGTGATTTGAGAGTGTTTGAGTTTTTGTTATGTTTTCCAGGTGGTGTTGAAGTTCTTTCCTTAGGTTTTGTTTCTTATTATTCTTGTATTCTGTCCGTAGTGCATTTTAGTCTATGTTCTGTAAGAGCTTCCTTTGGTTAGATTGTTTTATTGCTTCTCTTTTCAGCCCATTCATGTTCTTGTTTCCACTCCCTGTCTCAGTCAGCTTACAATCAGCTTCATTCAGTCCACCTGCACTTTTCCAATCAGTCTTCTTGCTTCACCTGTGCCATGCCCCATATATCCTCTTTTCTGTTTACTCATTACTGGTTTATTCTGCTTGGTTCATGCCGAGACTGTTGTCCAAGCCAAGCATGTTCCATGTTCATGCCTGCATCTGCTACCTCCATTCTGCTTTTAGTATTCTTTTTGTTTGCATTAAACTTTTCTTCATCTCGCCATGCTTTTCCTGCCTGCCTGTCTGCATATGGGTCCTACTCCTAGAACCACCATTCTGACAAGTTTACCTGTTTTTCCTCTCCTCTACAGCTGTTCCAAATCCCCTGATTAGCTCATCTGCATTCAGTGTAATTCTAGACCTCTTCCTCCATATGTAAGCTCTTTGTATTACTATTCATTACTGATTTCTCCCATTACTCTGCCTGTGCTCCATGCCCTGCTTAACTTAAAAATAAGCTGTAAGGTCTTGACTTTTGGTATTTTAATTCCACCCTATTCTTGTTTATTATTAAAACCTTCTTCTTTGCCACAGTCAGTCTCTGGACTGGGGTCCTTTACAAACAAATTCATGACAGGCCCAGCCAGAGTTCCAATTCAAATCTGGTAGAGAATTTGAGGAGGGAGCTAAAGATTAAGGTGATAGCAAGGAGGTCTTTCAACCTCAAAGACTTTGATCTCATCACCAAAGATAAATGATCAAAATATCAGTGGAAACATGCAAAAAGCTTGTCAGCAATTCTAAACAGGTTTTGAATACTGTAATGCCAAGAAACATGTTTTCACCTATTACTGAAAAGGGTATGACTGATTTTCTTCATGCCATTTGTTTCTTTAACTATGAATAAAAACTGATAATTATGTTTTTCAAAACAGATACTCCTTTTACGCTATTTTATCTTGTGCAAGATGACTGTCTTTTTACCTATCAGAAACAAACTTCGAGGTAGGATGAAAATCATTTACATCTCCCAGGGGTATGAATAATCTGTCTGAGGAAAATTTTCACACTTTTAAATCAACAGTTTAAATCACCTTATTTTCTAATATTATTAAAAACAAACTTGAAAACAACTGATTCCCACATATGCTTACTATTTAGACATAACTAAAGTTTCCAGTATGGTTCTAGTGCATAATTATAAACAATGAGGAAATGAGTCAGTTCACTGTTGAATATATACACAACTTCTGTTACTGGGATTTCTTTATGGCTGTCGGGTACCATACAGTCCAACCAGAGAGACACTGAAAAGTAATAAATAAATAAATAAATCTGAATTTATTCATTTATAAAGTAAAAAAAAATTCTAGTATCTTGAGAGCAAAAAAATGTTCAGTTTAGCAGACTTTAACTGCATCATTAAAACAGGGCAGTCAAGCACTCAGTGACCCAAAAAACTGATCAAACCACTGAAGACACAAAAAGGGAAAAACCTTTTAAATACCAGCAATAGAATCTCTGACCAAAAGTAAACACTGAAACGAATACTTATCTATAAAATCTGAACTGTAATATCCCAAGGCTACAAGGCCAAGGCAGGAAAAAATAAAAACAAGAATAAAACAACAATATCGCACCTAAATAGAAGCTCTCATGCAGCTAGGGATGTCCATCTCTGGGGAAAAAACAGTGAGCAAAGATTTTTTTTTTTTTAAACAATTAACATTTTAGGCAAATCTCTTTTGGGAGTTTGTTTTAAAGCTAAGGACCATAAAAACTGCTTATTTCTTGTCTTGCAACCACTTCTTAAATGGGTCTCTGATGACCTCAGGGGTCTAGATACTTCCTACCTTACAAACAGCTATGAGATGCATGTTTATCTAAGACCATTTGTTTTCTTATAGGGCAATACAAGATTTTAAAATCTATAATTTTCTTAATAGGGAACAGTCATTTAAGGCTTGATGCAATATGATAAATTTTCCTGGTGTTAGTCAGGACTCTGGCAAAAGTATTTTGAATGAGCTGCAACTGATACACAAAATCTTCTGTCTCCTGAATTAGCAGGAATCAATTCATTGGTAGTAGGCGGATTTAGTAAAAGACTTTATTGCCCCTTTTCCACGGGTTCTACTTTGGCCGGCTCCACTACACTCAGCCCGTTTTGCAACCATTTGCATTACTGGCTTTTCGGGCCTGGTACTGGCTTTCTTGGTCCGTGCTTATCAGCAGGTACCATCGGGGCTGAGCGTAGCCAAAAAGTGAGTGTGTATTTAACCTTGCACAACACATTACGCTGATGGCCGGAGGTGCGGCTTCAACACAACAGGTTTCTTGCCGAGTTGAGCAAGGTAGAACGGAGTGGGGCTGTGCGGTGCTGGAACCCTGAAGGGAAAAGAGGCATATTATGTCAGTCAGTCTGTTATGTGGTTGTTAAAATTTTGGTCTGAGTTCATAACCCTATGTATGTTACCGGTATGCTCTTCGTTTATTTGCCACATTGAATTTACGTTGCATTTTTAGTACCAGAAACAATGACTTCTGTTTTTTGTTCCTAAGCTGGAGGAAATTTTGACCCGTCCTCACTTATATTACAGACAGACTCAGTGTCTGTAAGGGACTGTAGCCATGTAGTTAAACAAAAGTACAACATTTTGCCTCATCAACATATGAATAGTAAGAGTTGCTGTGATATAGATAAGGAGTAAAAGTGGCCTGAGAACACAGTTGTGAGGAATCTCACGTGATTTTTCTGCTTGATCAGGTTTGAACAGTGATTACAATTTGTTCCAATTAACCAAATGATTAATCAATATCAAAATTGACATATGAAGTTGCCTAATGTGTACCCAAATAATTTACTAAAATGGAAAAAGTTGTCTTGCCCTTTTGAGCTGGAGGAGTGTTGATGGATCCCAATGAGACCTGGCAGATCATTTGTTGGACAGTGGCAGCTTGTCAGTTACAGTTACTTGCAAGTAGCTTGTTTTACCCAAATATTTGACTCATCAGATTAACATTTGCTTCGCACTGCCACCAATTTTGAAAACTCTTAATCTGTAACAAACTGTGGATGGAGTGTAGTTACTCATTGCTCATATTGGGTAAAATTAAATGTGAAAGAGCAAGGTCCTGTTTCTGATTTTCAGTCACTTTCATTTTAGTTCTTGTGCAGCGTGACTCCACTCTCAAGTCTGCTTCATTTGCTTTTCAGGGAGGTTATAGCAATTAGGTGGGCGTTTTGACCCTGAGAAACCATTAATTTTCTTTTCATGTCTCAATAAAAAGATAATGAACTAAGTATCTTAAGAAGAGTAATAACTATGTATGAGGCAAAGTATGCTGGGGTTATAGATATTCGGCTTTAATAAGATTTGATCACATGCCTTTTCAACAGCCATGTTTAATTTCACATGAACAAAAGCATCCTGCACAATATTTGTGGTGCCATTGTAATAGAAAATATGTGCTGATAAAAAGTCAAAGTTTTTTATGTTTTAGATAACAGCATAGAATAGCATATGTGGCTTCAGCTTAAGGATAGAAAAAATATGGGGGTTCAAAGAGAAACCTGACTGTCTCATCACATTAACCAACTAGCGCAGTTGTTCAGACTCAATGCAGTCCCCGTAACTGTGGTGTTACACAGACTTCTAAGGGTATGTGCCAGACTCCCGCTGTTGATTCATCCTCTGACAGAAAGTTAAACCAGTATTTGCCAGGCTACAGTCTAAATGCAGCTGCACAGGGGAGCCAACTGTAATCAGTAACAACCAGATCTGCTGTCATTCTCACAAAACACAAAATGTGTAGGACTGTTTAATGTATTGTGTAGGTACAAAAAGATCTTTAAATTGATCCTGGACAGGACCAAAGATCTGAAAGACTTTTGGACTAATAACCCTGTTCTGTGGCTGTCTATCTAATGTCTTGCATGGACTCCATGAAGTTATTTTTGGCCTCATTCCCATGTTGGTTACCAGTCACGTCTGTCACACGCCTGAGCAAGGAGCCATTCAATGAGCTGTCCTGCATTATCTGTTAATGTGGACAGCCCGAACCGACACTTTCTTTTAAAAAGACAGTCTCCCCGGCGAGATGCTTTTATCGCTTTGAAGCAGCACAGTTGGTTTAATTCCAAACAAAAACAACAAATATAGTACAGGATGATTGGTCATTGTTACCTTTTGGGACATTTGGTGAATATCTTTGATAGCTTACACAAAACCAAAGAAGAAATGGCACAACACAAAAGATTTTTCTTTAAAAGGCTCTTTATCCTTTCGACATCAATAACAAAGGACGTACGCCTTGAAAAGCCACAGTTAGAGGTGATGCATGACAACGTTTTTTTTTGGAGGCATGTGATGCAAAAGGCAAATCCAAATTTCAGCTATTAATTGGTTTTTCTAAATTGCAGAGTCAAAAAGAAACCCAACTAAAAAAACTGAATAAACTGTAGGTTTAAATAAAAAGGACTGGACAATAAAAACAGTCATTTATATCGAGTATATAAATCAATTTGTTCGGATTTTTGTAGGAAATTTAGTGTGTTAAATATATACCAGCAGTTGTTATCTCTCAGGAGGACACTTGATATCTTTCTCCATCTCCTGATTGGGTCCTTTGGCTGGAATTATCCATTATGATAAATGATGGATAATTTGACCAGAGGACAAACAAGCAGTGAATTTGAACTCATTTGGTTTCTGTAAATAATAAAAAAAGGGTGTATTTTCTGTTGAAAGTTACCTGCACAGCAACCCTAGACTAAAAGGATCCAATTAAGGGGTGAATACATTAGCTGAACAAGTGGATCTCTATCTGTGGGATTAATGGCAAATTGCAATGCCCTTTTTAAAAGGCCAGATTTCAATAAAAACTGTTTTAGATTGTGTTAACACATCACATACAATGACTTGCAAAATTATTCATACCCCTTAAACATTTTCCCATTTTGTCATGTTACGACCACTAACTTCAGTGGGGAGTTTATGTTTTTGGACCATTCTTTTTATTTATTTTTTTCCTCAAGTAAGACAGATTGTATGGATTTTTAGGGTCCTGCTAGAAAATGAACCCTAACCGTAATCTGAACTCCTCTTATTGCCCAGTATTTATTCCCCATCAACTATGACCAGCTTCCTATTCCCTGCTGAAGAAAAGCATCTCCACAGCATCATGCTGCCATTGCCATGTTTCACCATGGGAATGGAGTGTTCAGGATGATGTGCATTGTTAGTTTTCCACCACAGATGGCATTTTGCATGTCGGCCAAAAACAGTGGTCCAGTCTGAACAGAGCACCTTATTGATCAATCTGGTCTATCACACAAAATCCTGATACATTTAAAATAGCCTCAAATTTGTAGTTGCAATGTGACAATATGGATTTGTTCATGGGGTTTGAATACTTTTTCAAGGCAATAAATACTTTAAATTAAAAGTAAAATCATATAAATATGGTTCTGATTTTAAAAAGAGCTAAAGTCTAAAAAAACTCGTGATCAATTATAGAAGATGGAGACATCTGGAGCAACTGAAATTGAGGATACTCAAGTTAAAACAAGTAAAGGCTTGTTTAATTAACTTCAATTAAAACACTTCATTTTTATTTCTGCTTAGAAAATCAAGAATATGATTTTACACATGGTTTCACAGAAACATAAGGGTTATACTTACACTGATTACTTATAGTGGTACTTTTAGTTTTAAGGACAGTCATGAAATTGAAAGCCAATGTTATCTGGCTGATTAATCTGATTTCAACCAAAGCTCAAGGGAAGTGTTTTTAATTAAAAACATATGAAAATTTATTCAGTCAAAAACATGAATTCGTGTCTTTTTAGCATGCAGCACATGGAATATATTTATGTGCATAAAAAAGACATTGATCCAAGCAGTAAATATTTTCATCTGTTTATCAAAAGAAAGGAAGGAAAAAGCTCTTTCTACCACAGAAATGCATCATAAGAATAACTAGAAAATTCATCAAGGTTATTTTTTTTCTCCAAAAAATGCTCATTTTTAGATGTGAAGTGGTTGTTTACTATGTCCCTTTCTTCTTAAGACAGAACATTTTGACTCCAGGCCTCACATTATCAGAACAGTCAGACAGTCAATATGTCATTAAGCAGTACAGCTGGTCGTCATGTTAGTTCAGCCTAGGGTCAAAGTGGGTATTAACAATCTTATTTCTCATTCTGGTTTCATTACTCAGCCACTCATGAAATGCCATTGATCCACTGGTGCACAGACTCCAGGCTGTGCAACATATAACTCCTGAAAACAATGGAGAGGATGAAGGTGGATAGACATCTGTGGACATGAATCTGAAGTGCAAATTTGACAGATGAATACAGCTTGTAGTGGGTATATATGGGCTGTGTGTGCTGTACATCACATAAATCAAAAGGGATCAAAGGGTTAATTGACTGTTAAGTCTCTGCGCTGTGCAGATCAAAGACTTTCAAGCCATATGATCACAATCAGCACCTTTTTTCTTTAATGCGAAG